>WSFP011379108.1:0-29899 GCA_009831015.1 Picea engelmannii | reverse complement strand
CTTTGAAGGCAAACAATTTCTTTTGCATTTGGGGCAGCTTTTCCTAAATCCTGTTTACTTCATGGAGTGTGGCATGGAACTGCGAACTTGTGTCAACCAACCATTCATTGATTTTTAGAAGGTGTATTTGGCTCATTTCTCGGATGGATGCCTAAATAGATTCCTTGTTCTTTCTGGAACTTTGTTGGTTCATTTCTATCTCAATTTTCCCCAGGGCCTCTGAAATATTATTCCCCTAAAACTCAATCAAATTTTTGTTTAAAGATGAAAATGCCTCAAGAAAAGATTCTTTCACCTCTCTGGCAAGTTTCTTTCCTTCTCCCAGATTTGTTTCCCAGTCCGTTAGGGCCATTTCGCCTCTTACTTGCTCAGAATAAGAGAGGAGAGGAAAATCAGGGGCACTAGCTTTCTGCACCAATATAAGAACTTCTTGAAACTTAGACCGGGCTGAGCATGCCTCTTTTTCATTTACATGGATATCCTTTACGGAAAGGTCTACTGCCTGATAGAATTTATGGATGGCATCTACTTTCATATAAAGTTATTGCTGGGCAACTTCTAGCTTCTCATTGATTCCTGATACTTGAGTTCTGAAGGCCGAAATATCTATCGTTGTTCCCTCTATTAGGGTCAATCTGGCCTGAAACTGCTCTATCAACTCGTCACGCTGAGTGACCAGACCTTGATTGGTATGTGAACTATGAAGGATAAAAACAAGGTTATCCTGAAGCTATTTAATTTGTTGCCGATCACTAGCCTTGATTTGCTCAAAATCCTGGTTCATTCTTCCTCTAATAGTCTGCTCTGTAGTATATATCTAATTTTTCAAGTGTTCTACCAAGAGACACTTCTGTCACAGTTGTTCGGTCAAATTGTCCACCGACCATTGATTGGCAGTGGCAAAATCACCTAATGAACCTGCAACTTCTTTTGCAAACTCTAGACCATCATGGTCATTCCTGTCATACACCAGTCTTTACCTTTTATTGATGAATCCATCCTTTTGGTGAGACTCTCTTTTCACGATAGCCTTTCATTTCTTGCTGAAAATGAAATCTTATGGAGGAATCTCTTTGGGTGATATAGGAGTAAGGTCACCCATGAAAGTGAGTCCCAAATTAGGATTTCCAAAGTTTGTTTGTAGAGGGGTTAATGATGTAATATGAGAGGCAATTTAGATGGAATGTTTCTCTCCTGTTGTACTCGAGTTGCCAGCAGGAGTTGCTGGTGTGGAATGAGAGACAATTTTTCCTGTATTCACGAAAGCTTCAAACCGTGCTATCACATGTGGATCATTTAGTCCTGATAGTGACATTCTTATCTCCTAAAACAATACCTCTGGTATTTTCAAGACCTTTTCAACTTTGTGTTTAGTGGAGGAACTAGGCTCAGATCTTGTAGACCTAGCTTCCTTTGAGGGAGGCATGGCCATTGACTCTCCCTGCAATATCTTTGGCAAAAAATTCCGCCTGTGTTTCTAAAAGCTGAGGAAACCAGCCTGTTGGTCTGGGGGTAGGTTCAGGAATCTGCTTTGGACTTCCTCATAAGATCTAGATCCTCTGAATATTTCATCATAAGGGGAATTTCCATGCGTGTACCACTTCATGTTAAACTGAGCTAGATGGTTTTCCACTACCTTATGCAGATCATGTTTCTTGAACTTGATATCAATCAATTTGACATCCTCCAGGGCCACCGATTCAACTTTAGAGTGGCCAAAATCCAATAATGTAAACATGCCAAATGGAATGGGAAAAGTCAGCTAATAATTTTTTCGAGTTGCTTTCAGCTCCTTGCTTATACCTCCTTCTACTGTCTGATACGCCACTTCTCTACATACCATCCTATCGGGTAAAAATTGTGGGAGAGAATGAGGAGGAACCGAGCAACCAAAAACTCTGTTGTAGGAGAAATTCTCCTCAATGAACCAATCTAGAAGCTTATCTAGGTTTCCCATAATCCTCTCTGAAATCCAGGGAGGTGGGTGGCCATAAATGGCTATGTGGATAGGTACTACGACATTGTGATAGATTTCATAAAATAAATCCTTGGCTTTCTCCTCCCACAACTTGGAGTGATAAAAATGAACAGGCTCAGAACTGGCCGGGGTCCAACTCCAGTTCATCAAGGGAAAAGGGGTCATGAAACATATGACATCCATAACATATGTTGACATGTAAAAAGGGGCAGGTTTCCCTTTCGATTTTGTTGTTTTGTAATCAACGATTTCCTTGGCCAAATTATCCAACAACATTTTGGCCCAATTGAAAGTGTAACCCTCGGCTACCTCTTTCATGATGGCTACCCACTACACAGAGAAATGTGTAGGGATCTTCTTCCCGAATAGGAAACAAAACATGATGTCTACATACAACATATGAGCGTCTAAAGATGTTGTAGCGTATGTACCATGAATGTTGGTTCTAAATTTCTCCGTATGTCCCCACCAAGTCTTGATTATATCATGACCGCTCCTGGCGTATTGGGTGCATTCTTTTCTTTCGAACTCTACAAGGAATGAGACATTGTAAGTGGATTTAGGAGTAGGGGAGAGTTTATAAATTACTTGTATATGTTTTGGTTAGAAAGAGCCGACGACAACCTGTTGGTGGTTGATGATGCTCTTGGTATGGATGTCAACATGTTCCAAGGCCCAACTTATCATATCATTGTAAGGCATGATTATCGTCTAGAAACTATCTTGTGGAGCTCTGAATTTTCTATATGTCTAAGCTTAGCTACATAAGAGTCATCGTATTCTTCGAAAAAGTCTTCTGGATAGTTGACGATCTCACGTTCCAGGATCTAAAAAACTTGTGTCCATGTTTTAATGGTGTCCGCGACTTGTAGAGTACTGTCTGATAGAATGTATGCATTCGGGTTTGAATCCTCACCTGCGACATCAAGCTTTTTTGCCATTTTTTGCAGAGCCAGAATCCTCAAGGAAGCAAAGTGAGCTTACCTATTACAGGGAAATTCTATGAGTTTTTCAATAGATAATAATGCTAATTGTGAAAGGTGAAAATTATTTTTAAATTGAAGTGTTTTTATTTAAACAAGAGTTTATCAATCTTCGTATAGCCTCACCGATGAGGAATTTATTACCCTCAATGGAATTGATTACCTGACGATTCAAAATCTTCGTTCGAAATCATTATCTTTAACCAATCATAAATTCCATCAATACTTCGACGGTTCGCGTTCGGGAGCTTTGGATGTGACAGGGTGGAAACCTCCCAAATCCCGAATATGTGGGGGAGTTAATCTTTGAATAATCACTTTTAAATATTAATTAACCGTGTTTAAAACATTGAATTAACTTCAAAAGTTTTGGAAGTTCGAACTTCAGGGGGTTTTGAAAATAGCACAAGAGAAATTTCTCAAAATCTGAAACTAGGAAGTAAATAATTTACGAGTAATCTTCCTTAAGTATTAATTAATCATGTTTAACTTCCATTATTAAATGTTTTATTAATTCCTTTTTAGTCTTTGAAATGTCCAATGCTTCGACATTTTGAAACTTTTGTGATTTGTGAAATCACTCTTTGTTAAACTCGTGAAGGGCCATCTCCCAGAGTGACATGGAAGAGATGACCTCATTCTGGATGATGTGTCAAGAAGAGAGGTGACATGTGTCACCTGAGATCGTGTGAATCATCCAATGGAAACTTAAAAAATAAGTGCCACATGTTAGCTTATAAAATATTTAAAAGACTCGTGTTCGTGAGTTCTTTAGGGTTTATTGTGAGCTGATATTTTCGAGTTTCAGAGCTTCGAGGTTTTTATCGTTTAGACTTATGGGAAAATCCAAAGCGTGGAGCTCCGAAGCGATCATTAGGGACTTATTATTTAAAACTCAGGCGGCTCCAAGACTTCGAAGATCATTAGGATCATTTGATAAAATTAATGGAACTCATTGAGAACGGATAATGTAGGCTCTTTATTATTAAATGAGGGCAAACATTATATGAATTTCCTTTCATCATCTCTTTTGGACAATATGGGGGAAATCAAATTATGAATTTTCTTTCACCATCTGTCTTGTATTTTAACATTTTGAAGTGGGGGCAATCAATCTGTATGTATCATACAAGGGATGATATCTGTTTAAAAGTTTTGAAAAGAATTTCTGTCAACGATTTTAAGAATACTCTGAACCCAAGTTTCTTTCGATTGTCAATACACCTTCGCCTATAGGGGAGAAATTTATGGGAATATTATTATTTTTAGGGATCAACCTTGAGAAAATTAGCGAGTTTAAAGTTTGATAGAAGAGCTAAAATTATCAGGATTATCCTAGACACACTTTTTCAGTTGAAATCAAAGGAGCATAACTATTTTCGTCTAACCTTGTTTTGAAAATATGTTTTTGAGTTCTTAGAGTCAATGTGAGTTTCTTTTTGTAGATAGGAAAAAGTAACCAAACTGAGGATTCGAAGGTCCTGACACGAAATTCCCAATCCCACATAAGTTTGTGTATTTAATTCAGACCTCCTTCTAGCTTGTTTATTTTTAGTTTATTTTCAATTCAGAGATGGCTTTGGAATTTATTAGTATGACCCTTTAAGCTGTAATTTTATACCTCTTTGATTTTTTGGTCGGGTGATCGTATTATTATGAATGAAACTTCCTTCACATTCATTTCAAAGAATTCCTTAAAATTTTATTCGAACTAGAAAGGTAGGAACTCATACCTCATTTTCCTTTTGGACTTTCAACCAGACAGATCATTAATTCATCACCTGTTTTGAGAGAAATTGAATGTTTGAAAAATGAGTGTCAAATTCTTATTCAACCTCACCACCCATTCAACAAGATATATTCTACAAAAGGAATGAAATGCGAAAATGTCAGAAAATCGCGTAGAATAGAGATGGTATGTGATACATATGTTTTTATATTTTGTTTCAATGATGTCGAGAAATCATAATTTATTGGAAATATTCACAAGAAATGATCAAATGACTTAGAAATTTACAAAAGGAAAGAAAAATAAAAAATCGAAATAGAAAATGTCAATCCAAACTGATATATACAATGGAAATATGAAATATGACTACTGCATGGAATGTTTTAAGAAACGCCTGTTGATAGGAGTGTCAAGAATTTATCCATCGAGACTTTCTAGTGAGAAAGAGTTTTTTCCCTCAACACCTGCAATTTTGAATGGTCCGAAACAGAGATAATCGAACTTTCCATGTTTCCCTGCATCTTCCTTCCTAGCCTCCCATTTTAAAACTAAATCTCCAAGAATAAAATCCCTGTCTTTATTTTTTTTTATTGAAAAGGGCCTTCATATTATCTTGGTACTTTTGAAGTTTATCATCCACTTCCATTCTGTTTTGTTGAAATTTGATGATTTGATTCATCCTTCTCGTAACGTCGTTTGGATCTTCATTTTCATCCTGCCAGAGTTCATCACAGGAAGAGAAAGGTTGATAGGAAGGATAACATCAGTACCATAAACCAATTGGAAAGGAGAAATACCTATCGATTTCTTGGTGCCAATTAGATTTTCCCATAGGGAACACTTTAGGTGGATATGCCAATCTTTTTTATTTTCTATTATTTTTTTTTATTATAGTCATCAAGATCTTGTTAGATGATTTGGCCAACCCATTTCCTCGAGGATAATAACTTGTAGAATGACCTAAAACAATATTGTATTTCTGGCAGAAATTGATCATCGCCATAGACTTAAAAGCTTGAGCATTGTCAGTGACTATTTTTTGAGGACAACCAAATCTGGATAGGATGTTTTCTTCCAAGAAGTTTATTACTACCGAATCTGTAGAATTCCGAGTTGGAATGGCGTCAACGCATTTCGTAAAGTAATCGGTAGCGGTTAGAATCGATCTATGTTGAGAACTTGATTGCAGATGGATTTCTCCGATGAAGTCTAGGCCCCATTTTTGAAAATGAGCTTCAACGTTTACTAGGATTAAAGTTAGGGCGGGGAGCTTGTGCTTACCAGTGAACAATTGGCACAAATTGCATGCTTTGACCCTTGCATTCACATCAATAAATAACTTTTTCCAATAATATCCAACCCTTAAAATCTTGTAAGATGTCACTCTCCAAGAATGATACCCCTCGCATATTACTTTATGGAATTCGTCAATGACTCCTTTTGTTTCATCTTATGTCAGGAAACATAATAAGAAACCTAGAGGATCTTTAGAGTACATCTTGCCATCAACAATACAATACTTGATTGTGTGTAATTTTAAAGTCCTTGCTTTTGCAGGAGTCATGTTATTTGGGCATTGAAGAGTAAGGAGGTATGTACCAATATCACGGTACCAGGTAGAGGAAGAAAATTTATCTTCAATTTGAATCATAGGTGCATGATCATCAATTTCCTCTATATCCAGGAGAGAATCGTGTGATTCGAGGTTATTTATTCCGAGAGCTCTGAAATTTGATTCATCTAACACCTCGCCAACCCTTCACCTTTGACTAGCTTGTTCGGTTTCACTTCTAGATCAAACTCTTGAATTTTAGCCAACCATCTCCCTCTTCTTCCATCACTGTTTGGCTGAACTAAGATATCCTTAACAACGTTTGTTGGCACACAAACGATTATTTTGGAGTGTAGGACATATGTTCTGAAATCTTTGAGAGACTTCACCATTACATAAGCTTGTTTTTTAAGTATATCGTATCTTAATTCTGCATCCCTAAGGATTTTACTGAAGAATGCTATTGGCTGTTTGAATCCTTCTTTGTTATTTTGAAGGAGTACTGTTGCAATAGTGTGTTCAGAAGTGAACGAGAAGATTAAGAATTCCTTTGTATAGTCTGGACTTGCTAGTACTGATGCTTCCCCTATGGCTTTATTGACACACTCGAAAGATGCTTTTGCTTCTGCAGTCCATTTTTCTTCACTGTCCTTCTTTAACATATCTGTAATCATTTTTATTATTTCAGCAAAGTTGGGAATAAATCTTCTCAAAAAGTTGATCTTTCCTAAAAAATATTGAATTTCTTTTCTGTTTCTAGGGATATTAATCACGTCAATAGCCTCAACTTGCTTAGGGAAACCTTGATTCCTTATTTTGACACTATATGGCCTAAAATATTACCTTCTTGCATAGCGAAATGTAATTTTTTGTAATTAAGAGACAAACCAATTTTTCTACATTTTTCTAAGGTCTGTCTGAGGTGCAGCAAATGTTCTGCATCAGAATTGGAAAAAACTGTCAAATCATCTAGATAAATAACAACAAATTTGTCTCTCTCACTGACGAATGTGATATCCATCGCTCTTTGGAAAGTAGCTCCAACATTCATCAAACCATAGGGGATTTTATCATACATAAAGGTTCCCCATGGAGTGGTAAACACAGTCTTTTCTATGTCATCTTCATGAACAATGATCTGATTATATCCTGAAAAACCATGAATCATGGAAATCTTGTTAGCCCCTACTACCTTCTCTAGAACATGGTCCATCTTTGGGAGCATGTATTTATCTTTAAGAGACGACCGATTTAAATTTCTAAAATCAACACAGAGTATTATTTCACCATTTTTCTTTCTAACGGGGACCAAATTGGCTACCCATTCAGAGTGTCTGAGTGGAATGATGATTTTTGCATCGAGGAGTTTCTTTACTTCCCTTTCTATCACTCGCATGCGAATAGGGTTTATCTGTCTAAGCTTCTCCCTGAAAGGTTTAATACCATGTTTTAAAGGAATCTTGTGTTCAATAAAATAAGTATCGTAAGTTTTTAGATCATCATAAGACCATGCAAAAACATCTTTATACTGCCTAAGTAACTCAACGTACTTACTCTTTATTTGGGCCAGAAGGTACTTCGATATTTTGACCATTTTGGGATCTTCATTAGTTCCTACATTACAGTCTTCAACTTCTTCGGGTTGAGGTTGTAAGGTAGATTTTAAAGGTATGTCATCCTGGTCAAACAATGTTTCTAAGGGGATCATGCCTCTAGGAATCTGATTTATGTTAAGAAAGAGAATGCATTGATTTGCAATCTTATCTTGGAATTTCTCTGGGTTCTCCCCTTCTTGCATAATCTAAGCATGATCATTCTGATTTTCCCTATCTATGTGAGTTTCAGAAAACCCGTCAACCATTTCCAAGAACTATTTGATTTGTTCGTCGTCTTCAAACACTTTCCATTTCTGAACATTTTTTGGGATCGAAGGTCTATGTCTCATCTCGATGTGATACTTTAGCTTCAAAACAATAGGCGATATGAAGGTCACAACAACCTTGGACAACTTGCTGATTTTACATTCTGGGAATAGAGTGGATATTAAAGGACGAGAAGACATTTTCTATAAGATCCCAGGTGCAATTTATATATGATCTCAACCTTGTATTCTTAGCTTGATACTGTTGTTTAACCTGTTTTACAATGAGCTCTGCATCACCATAAACTACCAGGTGTTCTATTTTTAACTTCCTTGCAACTTCTACCCCTAAAACCAAAGCTTCATATTCGCAGACATAATTTGTATAATCGAGCTCCCATTGACTATATAAGATAAAGGAATAATGTATTCATCACCTGGGGCCACAAACAAAACCCCAGCTCCTGCTCCTTCGCATGATGATGCACCATCGAAGAACATTTTCCACATTCCTTCTCTAACATTTACATTTTTCTTTGAAATTTCTATTTTTTGATTTTCTTCTTCTATACATTCTTCAAAATCATCATCTATAGATAATATACAATTTTCTAAGTCCTGATTAACAACATAGAATGGATAATTATTGGGTTTTTGAGGGTCACTTATAGTATATGCCAGTCTAGTTTATCTGTAGAGTCGCGTGAATTGTCCACCAAAAATTGGGATTGTAGCGTAATTCATGTCCAGTTGAACCGATCCTCCTAACTTGGCACCCCAAGATCTAGATAGAAGCACACCATACTTGGTAGGAACGTCATCAACAACCACATACATAAGGATACTTTTCACAGAACTTTGAGCAAGATTTATGACCAAATATTTAATCATACCTAGACACTTAACCTTTCTAGAATCAAGCAAGTACAAATCTTGATAAGGTCTGGTAATTTAGAGGCCTAGTTTTTCCATGATAATATTAGGCATTAAATTATGAGAGGCCCCAGAGTCTAGCATACAATTGTGAAGTAAATGATCATGCACAATTAATATAATATAGAACAGAGCAACAACATCCTTATTGTTTTCAATGTGTGGACCGAACATAATTGTAGGTTTTTCGTCCTGCAAATTGATAATATCATCTTGACATTCAACATCAGAAAAATTTATTTCTCTAGCGATTTTATTTTTATAAGTCGAGTTTTTAGCAAGTTCAACCAGAGGCATTGGGATTTTAATTTTATTAAGTTCATTTTCTAAATTGAAGCCCGCAATTGTTTTTTAAATTTCTCTTGTTTGAACTTCTACTTCTGTATTTTATGGCTTCTTAGTTTGCACTGTTCTTGTTTCAACTTGCTTTGTTCGGGAAGCTTGTGTCTCAATTGATGGTTTGGTAATTGCTGCCTCATTCGCTTTACTTTGTGATAAAATATTTTTTGGTGGAATATTTGTAGAACTTTTCTCTCTGGGCCCTAAATCATATTTATCTTGAAGTTTGACCATTATTGAGTCAGTGAGACCTTGATACGTAGAGTCCCCCAAATTGTTGATGTTTTCATCATTATTAAACAAGGATTCCATGTCTAAGGATTTATAATAATCTTGCTTGGTTAAGTGTGGCTCAAGATCATCATCGCTAAGGTTGTTTAGATCTTCCTCTAACTCCTCATAATCTTTCATTTCATCTCTCTGCATGAAATTCTCAGTTTTGAACGGAGCTTGGATCTTTTGATCTTCATTTTTTACTTGTATTTGTTGTATTTGAGGGTTAGGGTTTCTCCTGAATTGATTCCTAACATATGGATCAGGTTTGGCTTGATCTAATTCCATCCTGGAAATTTTGTTTGATAAATCTTTAATAATTTTGTCCATCTCATCCATTTTTTCCTCTGCGGACTTTCCAGATCCAGAGGGTCCTTCCTGTTCTTTGAAACACTTTGGTTCTTTGGTTCCCATATCAACCCTAGTTTTCAACTTCCCATATTCCATCATATTGGACTCAATTTCTATAGCATCATCTTGCATTCCTGATAAAGTAGTAGATCTCCTTTCTCTCAAAAGTAGGGAAAAATCGGAATCAAAAGCCCCTGCAAAAGTGACTTTTACAGCTGGTTGAGAAGGTTTGACTTCGACTGGGATTTTGTGATAAATCTTATTGAACCTTTGGACAAATTCGAGGACTGGTTCAAAATTCTTCTTTCTCAAAGCTCCGAAATCGGTTAAGTAATAAAGATGATCCTTTTTTTCGCCCCACTTTCTTAGGAAGGCATTTTATAGATCGTCATATGATCGTATGGAACCTATTGGGAGTCCTATGAACCAAGTCTTCACCTGTCCTTCAAAATTATGTACTAACAATATTGAGTAAACGTCCTCATGCAAAATGCCAAGGATATCAACAAATTGATCGAAAAAGGCTATATGTTCTGTTGCTGTTAGATCGCCTTCTCCCATGAATTTGGGGAGGTTCTTCATGTAATTTTCAGGCAAATAATGCGGGACAATAGGAAGGACTAAGGGATCATATCTAGTAGCTACCTTGAAAAAAATTCCAGGAGGTTGAGATTTTCCACCATTTCCCGCACCTCCGACACCACTAGCACCAACACCTCCAGTACCGACCATTGAAAGTCTAGGAGATAGACTTCAGGGACTAAAAAGGAGGTTTTCAAAAACTTTGAAAAAGTGAACTACTGACCTTTTGACTACTTCGGGGTGTTGTGGGTGAAGTTCGAGAAAGAGATCGTGAGGATACAAAATATCTAGTTGAGGGGGAAATGAGAAACTTGAGATGGGTTCCTCAGGTTTACCAGATGTATATATAGGAAAGGTGATAGGGGATGAATTCGGGTTTTTTCCTGGTATTATTTCGACCGAATGCCAGTTTTTTCTACGGTGGAGTCGCCAGGTGAAAAATATAGTAAGCCTTACTTATGTATTCAATCTTTGTTCACCATCAAAGACCAAAATTTGCCTTGTCCTTTTCCCAGGGAAAATGATTTCGTTTCTTCGTCCCAGGAAACGACGCCAAAAAGATTGTGTTCCCGAGATTGATTCTAAGGCTCAAAGAATAATGTCAGTCATCATAGGTTTTAAAATTAATGTTTTAATGAGTGGTTTTTCTACCTTCAATTTTATGAGAAATGATATTTAAATGAAATTAATAATAGGACAGTATAGAGGTTGTATCTCATTATCTGAGTCATAATTATAATATCAAATGATGTAGAAAGAGGTAAAAATATGTTAAGCAAAGTTAGACATCAATTACAGATAAGTCTCACCTTGTTTGCAGTAGAAGAAAATCAGAAGACACATCCTTGAAAAGGATATAAAATGCAGTAATTCAAGCAGATCACAGGTCTTGTTTTACTCACAGTAATAACAGAGGAAAATTTGTTTACTGAATGAACTTCTTGTATAACATGATCACAGTAGATGTAATACTAAATTGCAACCAATCGCTCTTCAATAATTACAAAAAGAAATTCGGGGAAATGGAAACACAGAGGACACACATAAATCAAATTGAACGAAACATAGAATATCTATTTGTACTTGTACTAATAATAAAAAGAGAGAGTTTCTCTATTACATTCGACAAGAAGTAGCCCTGAATAGATCTTAAATCTATGTATTTATACAAAATTTGTCACAATTGAAAACCATTGGACTTCTTACAATATTTAACTAAAAATAACATACATCTGAATAAAACAACAACATGTAAATATTGATGAGTTTCGCTGGCGCTTTCCTCTGTCTCTTCGTCTGCTTGTAGAAGCACTCATTTTCCTCAGACCTTTGTGTTGGGTACACATGTCATTAAGGCCACCTCAATCATTTGGCTTACTATCTTGGTCTTTTGATATCGTTTCCATTTGTCCCTTCGGGTGTGTTCAACGGGGCAATGAATTACAATCGAGATCATGGGAGGAGGATACTTAAATGAATAGTATAGCGTTGGATCTTCAAGGGATAGATAATGGTCTCAGGGAAAAGTAACTGTCTATGGAAAGAATGATGGGGGAAGCAGTGTTCGGTGAGGAGGTGGGATGAGTGGATGTTAGAATGTAGGTGGTAGGGATAGACGAGGTAAGTGACTGTTGGAAGGTGAAAGGTAGAGAGGGTTGAAGGGATGGAAATTGTGCATGTTTCCTCATTTTCTCCCAGCTACACTTTCTTTTCCTAGTTCAATGTATTGGGTGCATATTTCCATCAATTCTATCACGAACCTTGAAGGATCAATCCTCTCATTTACTTCGAAGGCAAACAATTTCTTTCGTATTTGGGGCAGCTTTTCCTGAATCCCGTTTACTTCTCGGACTGTGGCCTGGAACCGCGAACTTGGGTCAACCAACCATTCATTGATTTTTAGAAGGTCGATTTGGATCATTTATCAGATGGATTTCTAAATAGCTTCCTTTTTCTTTTTGGAACTTTGCTGGTTCATTTTATCTCAATTTTCCCAGGGCCTCTCAAATATTATTCCCCTAAAAATCAGTCAAAGTTTTGTGTAAAGATGACAATGCCTCAAGACAAGCTTCTTTCACCTCTCTGGCAAGTTTATTGCCTTCTCCTAGATTTGTTTCCCAGGACTTTAGGGCCATTTCACCTCTTACTTTCTTAGAATAAGAGAGGGGAAGAAAATCAAGGGCATTAGATTTCTGCACCAATATAAGAACTTCTTGAAACTTAGACAGGGCTGAGCGAGCCTATTTTTCCTTCACATAGATATCCTTTAGGGAAAGGTCTACTGCCTGATATCATTTATGGATGGAATCTACTTTCAGATAAAGTTCTTGCTAGGCAACTTCCAACTTCTCATTGATTTCTGATGCTTGAGTTATGAAGGCCAAAATGTCTATTGCTGTGCCCTCTGTTAGGGTCAATATGGCCAACAACTGCTCTATCAACTCGTCACATTGAGTCACCAGACCTTGGTTGGTCTGTGAACTCTGATGGAGTAGGTCAAGGTTATCCTAAAGCTATTTAATTTGTTGTCGATCACTAGCCCTGATTTTCTCGAAATCCTGGTTCATTCTGCTTCTAATAGTCTGCTCTGTATTATATATTTGATTTTGCAAGTGTTCTACCAAGAGTCACTTCTTTCGTAGTTGTTCGGTCAAATTGTCCACTGACCATTGATTGGCAGTGGAAAAAGCACCTAACGAACCTACAAGTTCTTTTTCAAACTCTGGACCATCATGGTCTTTCCCGTCATACACTAGTCTTTTCCTTTTAGTGATGAGTCTATCCTTTTGGTGAGATTCTCTTTTCACGATAGCCTTTCATTTCTTGCTGAAAAATAAATCCGAGGGAGGAAACTCTTTGGGTGAGATAGGAGTAAGGTCACCCATGAAAGTGAGTCAAGAATTTGGATTTCAGAAGTTGGTTTTTATAGGGGTTAATGATGTAATGAGAGAGGAAATTTTGGTGGAATTTTGTTGTCCTGTTGTACTCGGGCTACCATCAGGAGTTGTTGGTGTGGAATGTGAGATAATTTGTCCCAGATTCATGAAGGATTCAAACCATGCTATCGCCTATGGATCATTTAGTCATGAGAGTGACGTTCTTATGTCCTGAAACAATACCTCTGGGATTTTCAAGACCTTTTCATCTTTGTGTTTAGTGGAGGAACTAGGCTCAGATCCTGTAGACCTAGCGTCCTATGAGGGAGGCATGGCCATTGAATATCCCTGCAGTATCTTTGGAAAACTATTCCGCCTGTCAAGAATTTGCTTTGGAATTCCTCATAAGATCTTACTCCCTTGAATATTTCATCATAAGGGGAATTCTCATGCCTGTAGCGCTTCATGTTAAACTAAGCTAGATGGTTTTCCACTACCTTATGTAGATAATGTTTCTTGAACTTGATATAAACCAATATGATATCATCCAGGGCCGCGAATTCAACTTTAGAGTGGCCAAAATCCAATAATGTAAACATGCCAACTTGAATGGGGAAAGTCGGCCAAACCTTTTTCTGAGCTGCTTTCAGCTCCTTGATGATACCTCCTTCCACTGTCTGGTAGGACACTTCTATGCATACCATCATGTCGGGTAAAAATTGTGGGAGAGCATGAGGAGGAACCGAGCAAACAAAACATATGATGTAGGATAAATTCTCCTCAATGAACCAATCTGCGGGCTTTCCTAGGTTTCCCATAATCTTCTCTAAAATCCAGGGAGGTGGGTGACCATAAATGGATATGTGGACATGTACTATGACATTGTGACACATTTCATAAAAGAAATATTTGGATTTATCCTCCCACAACTTGGAGTGATATAAATGAATAGGCTCATATCTTGTCATGGTCCAACTCCAGTTCATCAAGGGAAAAGGGGTCATGAAACAGATGTAATCCATAACATATGCCGACATGTAAAAAATGGCAGGCTGACCTTTTGATTTTGTTGTTTTGTAATCAATGATTTCCTTGGCCAAATAATACGACAAAATTTTGGCCCAATTGAAAGTGTAACCCTCAACTACCTCGTTCATGATGGCTACCCACTCCACAGAGAAATGTGTAGGGATCTTCTTCCCAAACAAGAGACATAGCATCATGGATACATACAACATATGAGCGTCTAAAGAGGCTTTGGCATATGTACCATGAGCGTCAGTTCTAAATTTCTCCAGATGTCCCCACCAGGTCTTGATTATATCATGACCGCTCCTGGCATATTGGGCATTTTCTTTTCTTTCGAACTCTAGAAGGAATGCGACATTGTAAGTGTATTTAGGAGTAGGGAATATTTTATACATTACTTGTAGATGTTATGGTCGGAAAGAGCTGACAGAAACATGCTGGTGGTTGATGATGCTCCTAGTCTGGATGTCAACATGTTCCAAGGCCCAACTTATAATATCATTGCAAGGCATGATTCTCAGTCGTGAAACTATCTTATGCAGCTCCGACTGTGCTATATGTCTAATCTTAGCTGCATAAGAGTTGTCTTCTTCTTCAACAAAGTATTTTGGACAGTTGATGATCTCATGTTCTAGGATATCAAAAACTCGTGTTGAAGTTTTAATGGTGTCCAGGACTCGCTGAGTAGTGTCTGATAGAATGTATGCATTCGAGTTTGAATCCTCACCTACGACATCAAGCTTCTTTTCCATTTTTCGTGATGCCATTTTCCTTAAGGAAACAGAGTGAGCTTACCTATTACAGAGGAAGTCTATGAGTTTTTCAATAGATAAGACTACTAATTGCGAAAGGTGAAAATGATTTTGAAATTGAAGTGTTTTTATTCAAACAAGAGTTTATCGATCTTCGTATAGCCTCACTTACGAGGAATTTATTACCCTCAATGGAATTGACTACCTGACGATCCACAATATTCGTTCGAAATCATTATCTTTAATCGATAATAAATGCCATCAATACTTCGACGGTTCACGTTTGGGACCTTTGGATGTGACAGGGTGGAAACATTCTGAATCCCGAATCCACTGAGGAGTTAATCTTTGAATAATCTCTTTTAAATCTTAATTAACCATATTTAAAACGTTTATTTAACTTCAAATGTTTCTGAAGTTCGGAATTCGGGGGGTTTTGAAAATAACACAAGAGAAATTTCCCAAAATCCAAAATTGCGAAGTAAATAATTTATGAGTAATCTTCCTTAAGTCTTAATTAAACATGTTTAAATTACATTATTAAATGTTTTATCAATTACTTTTTACTCTTTGAAATGTCCAATTCTTCGGCATTTTGAAACATCGGTGATTTGTGAACTCACCCTTTGTTAAAATCTCGAAGGACCATCTCCCGGAGTGACTTGGCATAGATGATGTCATTCTAGATGACGTGTCAAGAAGAGAGGTGCCACCTGTCACCTGAGATCGTGTGAATCATCTAATGAAAACTTCAAAAATAAGTGCCACATGTTATCTTATGAAAGATTTAAAAGACATGTGTCCTATGCCTCGTGTTCATGAGTTATTTAGGGTTTATCGCGAGCTGTTATTTTTGGGTTTCAGAGCTTCGAGGTTTTTATCGTTTAGACTTATGGGAACATCCAAAGCATGGATCTTCGAAGTGACCGTTAGGGACTTATTATTTAAAACTCAGGCAACTCCAGGACTTCAGAGATCATTAGGATCATTTGATCAAATTAAGGGAACTCATCGACGACGGATAATGTACGCTTTATTATTATTAAATGACAACCAATGAATTTGACTTAAAATTAAAAGGCCATTTTCCAAGTTTGTGCTTTCTTTGTGTAAAATTTTGTTCCTAAGAGGTGAAAAATATAAAACTAAAAAGTTCAAAAATGTGTGTGTTCCAACATAGGCTCCATCTGGGGATTGTGGCTCCCTATGAGGCGTGAAAGAACAGTAGAACAAGTGACTTTATTAGGTAAATGGAGTCATTATTTCTTTTGGAAAGACATTTCCTAGTTTTATTTAATAATTAATCATTCATAGAAGAACAAACTTAACCAAATCTCAAGAACCTTCAAAAACTTACTCAATTATTGAAATTAAGTCAGGCTATTTAAAGTTCCCTTTTCTTAAAATTGATTTTAGAATTGTTTAAGATAATAAAAATAGTTTTCACTGAAATATCAGACTTAGACCGACTTCGTTTGCATCAAGGTTAAGCATATGTAACAATTTATTTAGGGAATCCATAGGCGGTTCAGAGTGTAAATATCACCAGAAAGAGAACTAGAAGACAAAGTATGTTATATGGATATGTATGACAACCTTGCAGATATCATAGATATTTCTTCATTTCCAGCGAGCATGTTCAGTACCCTGGTGAAGTTATCCACTTCTCCCATTGAATTTCCTTTCACCACTTCAATCAATACTTTTGTACTTTGTTGAGATGAGGGAAATCATTATATGAATTTCCTTTCATCATCTCTTTTGGACAAAATGGGGGAATCGAATTATGAATTTCCTTTCACCATCTGTCTTGTATTTTAGCATTTTGAAGTGGGGGCAATCAATCTGTATGTATCATACAAGGGATGCTATTTGTTTAAATGTTTTGAAAAGAAGGCATGTCAACGATTTTAAGAATACCCTAAAACCAACTTTCTTCCGATTTTCAATACACCTTCGCCTATAGGGGAGAAATTTATGGGAATATTAATCTTTTCAGGGATCAACCTTGAGTGAATTACTCAGTTTAAAGTTTAATAGAAGAGCTAAAATTATCAAGATTAGTCTAGACATACTTTTTCAATTGAAATCAAAGGAGCATAAAGATTTTCACCTAACCTTGTTTTGAAAATATGTTTTTGATTTCTCAGAGTCAAGGCGAGTTTCTTTATTTTTATGAAGATTAAGAAAGGATAAAGAAAACCTGAAGTGGATAAGAACTTGGGGATTGGCAAAAGTAACCAAATTGAAGATTCCAAGGTCCTGACACGAAAATCTCAATCCCACATAAGTTTGTGTATTTAATTCAGACCTCCTTATAGCTTGTTTATTTTTATTTTATTTTCAATTCGGAGATGGCTTTGGAATTTATCAGTATGACCCTTTAAGATGTAGTTTTATACCTCTTTGATTTTTAGTTCGGGTGATCCATCTTTGGGAGCGGGTAGTTATCTTTAAGAGACGACTGGTTTAAGTTTCTAAAATCAACGTAGAGTATTATTTCACCATTTTTCTTTCTAACGGGGACTAAATTGGCTACCCATTCAAAGTGTCTAAGTGGAAAGATGATTTTTTCATTGAGGAGTTTCTTTACTTCCCTTTCTATCACTGGAAGGAGAATAGGGTTTATTTGTCTAAGCTTCTGCCTGAAAAGTTTAATACCATGTTTTAAAGGAATCTTGTGTTCAATAACAGAGGTATTGTAAGTTTTTAGATCATCATAAGGACATGAAAAAACAACTTTATAATTCCTAAGTAACTCAACGTACTTACTCTTTATTTGGGCTGGAAGGTACTTCGATATTTTGATCATTTTGGGATCTTCATTAGTTCATACATTATAGTCTTCAACTTCTTTGGGTTGAGGTCCTAAGTTAGACTTTAAATGTATGTCATCCTGGTAAAACAACCTTTTTAAGGGGATAAGGCCTCTGGGAATATGATTTATCTTAAGCAAGAGAACGCAGTGATTTGCAATCTTAACTTGGAATTTCTTTGGGTTCTCCCCTTCTTTAATAATCCAAGCATGACCATTCTGATTTTCCTTATCTATGTGAGTTTCAGAAAACTCATCAACCATTTCTAGGAACTGTTTGATTTGTTCATCGTCTTAAAATAATTACTAGTGTTGAACATTGTTTGGGATCGGAGGTCTATGTCTCATCTCGATGTGATACTTCAAATTCAAAACAATAGGCGATATGAAGGTCGCAACAACCTTGACCAATGAATCAACTTGTTGATTTTGCATTCTAGGAATAGAGTGAATATTAAAGGACACGAATAAATTTTCTATAAGATCCCAGGTGCAATTTATATATGATATCAACCTTGGATGCTTAGCTTGATACTATTGTTTAACCTGTTTTCAGTGAGCTCTGCATCACCATAAACTATCAGGTGTTTGATTTTTAACTTCCTTGCAACTTCTAACCCTAAAACAAAGCTTCATATTCGTAGACATTATTCGTATAATCGACCTCCCGTCATAATCTATAAGAGAAAGGAATAAAATATTCATCGCTTGGTGCCACGGATAAAACCCCAGCTCCCACTCCTTCGCAAGATGATGCACCATCGAAGAACATTTTCCACATTCCTTCTCTAACATTTATATTTTTCTTTGAAATTTATATTTTTTGATTTTCTTCTTCTATACATTCTTCAAAATCATAATCTATAGATAATATACAATTTCCTAAGTCCTGATCAACAACATAGACAAGTTAATTATTGGGGTTTTGAGGGTCACTTACAGTATACGCCAGCCTAGTTTCTTTGTACAGTCGCGTGAATTGTCCACCAAAAATTGGGATTGTAGCGTAAGTCATGTCCAGATGAACCAATCCTCCTAACTTGGTGCCCCAAGATATGTATAGAAGGATGTCATACTTCGTAGGAACGTCAACAACAACCACATCCACAAGGATACTTTTCATAGGAATCTGAGCAATATTTACCACCAAATCTTTAATCATACCTAGACACTTAACCTTTCTAGAATGAAACGAGTAAAAATCATGATAAGGTCTCGTAAGTTCGAGGCCTAGTTTTTCCATGATAATATTAGGCATTAAATTATGAGAGTCCCCTGATTCTAGCATGAAATTGTGAAGTAAATGATCATGCACAGTTAATGTAATATAGAACAAAGAAACAACATCCTTATTGTTTTTAATGTGTGGACCGAACATGATTGTAGGTTTTTCGTCCTACAAATTGATAACATCAGCTTGACATTCAACATCAGGAAAATTTATTGCTTTAGTGATTTTCTTTTTATAAATCGGGTTTTTAGCAAGTTCAACTAGAGGCATTGGGATTTTAATTTTATTAAGTTCATTTTCTAAATTGAAGCCCACAATTGTTTTTTCAATTTCTTTGGTTTGAACTTCTGCTTCTGTATTTTATAGCTTCTTAGTTTGCACTGTTCTTGTTTCAACTTGCTTTGTTTGGGCAGCTTGTGTCTCAGTTGATGGTTTGGTAACTACTTCCTCATTCGCTTTACTTCGTGATAAAATATTTTTTGGTGGAATATTTGTAGAAATTTTCTCTCCGGGCCTTAAATCATATTCATGTTGAAGTTCGACCATTATTGAGTCGACGAGACCTTGATACGTAGAGTCCCCAAAATTGTTGATGTTGTCATCATTATTAAACAAGGATTCTAGGTCTAAGGATTTCTCATAATCCTGCTTGCTTAAGTGTGGCTCAACATCATCATCGCTAAGGTTGTTTATATCTTCCTCTAACTCCTCATAATCTTGCATTTCATCTCTCTGCATGAACTTCTCAATTTTGAATAGAGCTTGGATATTTTGATCTTCATTTTTTACTTGTCTTTGTTTTATTTTAGGGTTAGGGTTTCTCCTGAATTGATTCCTAACGTATGTATTGGGTTTGGCTTGATCTAATTCCATCCTAGAAATTTGTTTTGATAAATATTTAATAAGTTTGGCCATCTCATCCATTTTTTCCTCTGCGGACTTTCCAAATCTAGAGGTTCATGCCTGTTCCTTGAAACACCTAGGTTATTTGGTTCCCATCTCAACCTTAGTTTTCAACTTCCCATATTCCATCATATTGGACTCAATTTATATAGAATCATATTTCATTCCTAATAAAGTAGTAGATCTCCTTTCTCTCAAAAGTAGGGTAAAATCAAAATCAAAAGCCCATGCAAAAGTGACTTTTGCAGCTAGTTGAGAAGGTTTGACTTCGGCTAGGATTTTGTGATACATCTTATTGAACCTCTGGATAAATTCAAGGACTGATTCAGAATTCTTCTTTCTTAAATATCCGAACTCGGTTAAGTAATAAAGATGATCCTTTTTCTCACCCCACTATCTTAGGAAGACATTTTCTAGATCATCATATGATCGTATGGAACCTATAGGGAGTCCTTTGAACCAATTCCTCACCCCTCCTTCAAAATTCTGAACTAATAGTCTTGAGTAAACTTCCTCATGCTCAATGCACAAGATAACAACAAACTGATCGAAAAAGGCTATATGTTTTTTTGTTGTTAGTTCCCCTTCTCCCATGAATTTAGGGAGGTTCTTCATTCAATTTTCGGGCAAATCATGCAGGACAACAGGAAGGACTAAAGGAGCATATCTAGCAACTACCTTGGAAAATTTTCTAGGAGGTTGAGCTTGTCCACCATCTCCTGCACCTCCGACACCTCCAACACCCACCATTGAAAGTCTAGGAGACAGACTTCAGGGATTAAAAATGAGGTTTTCAAAATCTTTGAAAGATTGAACTACTCACCTTTCAACTACTTCGGGGTGTTGCGGGTGAAGTTCGGGAAAGAGATCACGAGGAGATGAAATATCTAGGTGAGGGGGAAAAGGGAAAATTGAGCTGGGTTCCTCAGGTTTATCGGATGTATATATAGGAAAGGTGATAGGGGATGAATCCAGGTATAAAAAATACTCTTCTGGATTTCGAGAAACAAAAACCTTTACTTCGGGAAAGGAAAGAACCAACAGAGTGTTAATGACTGTGGGGATCAAAAGGGATCCTTTGTTCTCATTGGTAAAGGTATCTATCAAGTCAATCTCAATTTTTATTTTGAGAATAATTACCTTTGGAGTTTCGAGTTTAACTTCAGGTTTATTTGTTGATGCCTCTACATAATGAACTTGTTTAAAACTTTCTTTAGGGGTTATTTCTTCAGTGGGAACCTTAACATTAACTTCCGCAACTCTACGTTGATAGACCTTATGTGCTGATGCAACAGTCTGTCTGAGATATCCCTTTGGTTTAAACAATTTTTTGGGATCTGACACTGGTGTAGTCTACTTTTCGTATGGTTTTTTCCCGGTATTATTTTGACTGAATGCCAATTTTGTCTAAGGTGGAGTCGTTAGGTGAAAAATAGAGTAATCCTTACTTACGTATTCAATCTCTGTTCACCATAAAAGACCAAAATTTACCTTATCGTTTTCCCAGGGAAAATTATTTCGTTTCTTCATCCTCGGAAACGACGCCAAAAAGATGTTTTTCCTGAGATCTATTCTAAGGCTCAAAGAATAATGTGAGGCATCAGAGGTTTTAAAAGAAATGTTTTCATGAGTGCTTTTTCTACCTTCAATTTTATGAGAAATGATCTTTAAATGAAATTAATAATAGGACAATACAGAGGTTGTATCTCGTTATCAGATTCACAATTATAATATCAAATGATGTAGAAAGAAGTAAAAAAATGTTAAACAAAGTCAGGTATCAATTACAAATAAGTCTCACCTTGTTTGCAGTAGAAGAAAAGCAGAAGACACACCCTTGAAAATGATGTAAAATGCAGTAATTCACGCAGATCGCATATCTTGTTTTACTCACAGTAATAACAGAGGAAAAGTTATGTACTAAATGAAATTTTGGTATAACATGATCACAGTATATGTAATACTAAATTGCAACCAATTGCTCTTCAAGAGTTACAAAAAGAAATTCGGGGAAATGGAAACACAGAGGAAACACATAACTCAATTTGAACGAAACTTAGAATATCTGTCTGCACTTGTATTAATACTAAAAAAAGAGAGTTTATGTATTACATTCAGAAAGAAGAAGCCATGAATAGATCTTAAATCTATGTATTTATACAAAATCTGTCACAACTAAAAACTGTTGGACTTCTTACAATATTTAACTAAAAATAACATACATTTGAATAAAACAAGAGCGTGTAAATATTGATGAGTTTCGCTGACACTTTCCTCTGTCTCTTTGTCTTCTTGTAGAAGTGCTCATTTTCCTTAGACCTTTGGGATGGGTACACATGTCATTAAGGCCAACTCAATCATTCGGCTTGTTGTATTGGTTGTTTGATCTCGTTTCCATTTGTCCCTTCAGGTGTGTTCAGCGGGGCAATGACTTACAGTCGAGATCATGGGAGGAGGATAATTGAATGAATAGGATAGCATTGGCTCGTCAAGGGATAGATAACGATCAGAGGGAAAAGTAATTGTCTATGGAAATAATGATGGGGGAACCAGTGTCCGATGATGAGGTGGGATGAGTGGAGGTTAGAATGCAGGTGGTAGGGATAGACGAGGTAAGTGACTGTTGGAAGGTGAAAGGTAGAGAGGGTGGAAGGGATAGAAACTGTGCATGTTTCCTCATTTTCTCCCAGCTACACTTTCTTTTCCCAGTTCAATGCATTGGGTGAATCTTTCCATCAATGCTATCATGAACCTTGAAGGATCAATCCTCTCATTTACTTCGAAGGCAAGCAATTTATTTTGTATTTGGGGAAGCTTTTCCAGAATCATGTTTACTTCTTGGACCATGGCCTGCAACCGCGAACTTGGGTCAACCAACCATTCTTTGATTTTTAGAAGGTCGATTTGACTCATTTCTCGGATGGCTGCCTGAATAACTTCCTTTTTCTTTCTGGAAATTGGTTGGTTCATTTCTATCTCAATTTTCCCTAGGACCTATGAAATATTATTCCCCTCAAAATAAATCATCTTTTTGTTTAAAGATGACAATGCCTCAAGACAAGATTCTTTCACCTCTCTGTAAAGTTTCTTGCCTTCTCCCAAATTTGTTTCCCAGGCCTTTAGGGCCATTTCGCCTCTTACTTTATCAGAATAAGAGAGGAGAGGAAAATCAGGGGCATTAGCTTTCTGCACCAATATAAGAACTTCTTGAAACTTAGACCGGGTTGATCAGGCCTCTTTTTCCTTGACATAGATATCCTTTAGGGAAAGGCACACTGCATGATAGCATTTTTGGAAACTTCCAGCTTCTCATTGATTTTCGATGCTTGAGTTCTAAAGGTAGAAATGTCTATAGTTGTGCCCTCTGTTAGGGTAAATCTAGCTTGCAACTACTCTACCAACTCGTCACACTGAGTGACCAGACCTTGGCTGGTCTGTAAAATATGATGGAGTAGATCAAGGTTATCCTGAAGTTGTTTAATTTGTTGTCGATCACTAGCCCTGATTTGCTTGAAATCTTGGTTCATTCTGCTTCTAATAGTCTGATCGATAGTATATATCTGATTTTGCAAGTGTTCTACCAAGAGGCACTTATGTCGCAATTGTTCAGTCAAATTGTCCATTGACCATTGATTGGAAGTGCCAAAAGCACCTAACAAACCTGCAACTTCTTTTGCAAAATCTGGACCATCATGGTCATTCCCGTCATAAACTAGTCTTTGCCTTTTAGTGATGACTCCATCCTTTTGGTGAGACACTCTTTTCATGATAGCCTTTCGTTTCTTGCTGAAAAATAAATATGAGGGAGGCATCTCTTTAGGTGAGATAGGAGTAAGGTCACCCACGAAAGTGAATCCAAAATTAGGATTTTCGAAGCTACTTTGTAGAGGGGTTAATGAAGTAATGGGAGAGGTAATTTCGATGGAATGTTGATGTCCTGTTGTACTCAGGTTTTCAACAAGAGTTGATGGTGTGGAATGAAAGACAATTTGTCTCGGATTCATGAAGGCTTCAAACCGTGCTATCACCTGTGGATTATTTAGTCCTAATAATGACATTCTTATTTCCTGAAACAATACCTATGGGATTTTTAGGAACTTTTCAGCTTTGTGTTTAGTGGAGGAACTAGGCTCGGATCTTGTAGACTTACCTTCCTGTGAAGGAGGAGTGGCCATTGACTCTCCCTGTAGTATGTTTGGAAAACTGTTCCGTCTGTGTTTATGAAAGATGAGGAACCCAACGTATTGATCTGGGGGTAGGGTCATGAATTTGATTTTGACTTCCTCATAGGATCTAACTCCCCTGAATATTTCATCATAAGGGGAATTCTCATGCATGCACCGCTTCATGTTAAACTGAGATAGATGGTTTTCCACTACCTTATGTGGATCATGTTTCTTGAACTCTATATCAACATATTTGACATCCTATAGGGCTATAGCTTCAACTTTAGAGTGGCCAAAATCCAATAATGTAAACATGCTAACTTGAATGGGGAAAGTCGGCCAAACCTTTTTTTGAGCTGCTTTCAGCTCCTTGTTGATACCTCCTTCCATTGTTTGATAGGCCACTTCTCTGCATACTAGCATCAGGAGGAACTGAGAAACCAAAAACTACGATGTAGGAGAAATTCTCCTCAATGAACCAATCTGCGAGCTTGCCTAGGTTTCCCATAATCCTCTCTGAAATACGAAGGGGTGGGTGACCATAAATGGCTATGTGGACATGTACTACGACATTGTGATATATTTCATAAAATAAATCTTTGGCTTTCTCCTCCCACAACGTGGAGTGATAAAAATGAATAGGCTCATAACTGGTCGGGGTCCAACTCTAGTTCATCAAAGGAAAAGGGGTCATGAAACAGATGGAATCCATAACATATGCCGACATGTAAAAAGGGGAAGGACGCCCTTTTGATTTTTCTATTTTGTAATCAACGATTTCCTTGGCCAAATTATCCGACAACATTTTGACCCAATTGAAAGTGTAACCCTCGGCTACGCCATCCATGATGGCTACCCACTCCATAGAGAAATGTGTAGGGATCTTCTTCCTGAACATGAGATAGAGCATCATGGCTACATACAACATATGAGCGTCTAAAGACGCTATTGCGTATGTACCATGAGCGTTGGTTCTGAATTTCTCTGGATGTCCCCACCAGGTCTTGATTATATCATGACCATTCCTGGCGTATTGAGCGCATTATTTTCTTTCAAACTCTAGAAGGAATGTGGCATTATAAGTGTATTTAGGAGTAAGGGAGAGTTTATACATTAATTGTAGATGTTCTGGTCAGAAAAAGCCGACGGAAGCCTGTTGGTGGTTGATGATGCTCCTGGTTTGGATGTCAACATGTTCCAAGACCCAACTTATCATATCGTTGTAAGGCATGATTCTCGGTCGTGAAACTATCTTGTGCAACTCTAAATGTGCTATATGTCTAAGATTAGTTGCATAAGAGTCGTCGTATTCTTTGGTGGAGTCTTCTGGACAATTGATGATCTCATGTTCCAGGATCTCAAAAAATTGTGTCTAAGTTTTAATGGTTCCCACGACTCACAGAGTAGTGACCGATAGAATGTCTGCGTTCGGGTTTGAATCCTCACCTGCGACATCAAGCGTTTTTGCCATTTTTTGCGGCGCCATAATCCTCAAAGAAATAGAGTGAGGTTACCTGTTACAGGGGAAGTCAATGAGTTTTTCAATATATAAGACTGCTAATTGCGAAAGGTAAAAATGATTTTGAAATTGAAGTGATTTTATTCAAACAAGAGTTTATCAATATTCGTATAGCCTCATTGACGAGGAATTTATTACCCTCAATGGAATTGACTACCTGGCAATGCACAATCTTTGTTCGAAATCATTATATTTAATCAATCATAAATGCCATCAATACTTCGACGGTTCACATTCGAGAGCTTTGGATGTGACAGGGTGGAAACCTCCGGAATCCCAAATCTGTGGAGGAGTTAATCTTTGAATAATTGCTTTTAAATATTAATTAACCATGTTTAAAATGTTGAATTAACTTCGAATGTTTCGGAAGTTCGGACTTCGGGGGGGTTTGAAAATAGGACAAGAGAAATTTTCTGAAATCCAAAACTGCGAAGTAAATAATTTACGAGTAATCTTCCTTAAGTCTTAATTAATTGTGTTTAACGTCCGTTATTAAATGTTTTATTAATTCCTTTTTACTCTTTGAAATGTCCAATGCTTCGACATTTTGAAACTTCAGTGATTTGTGAACTCACTCTTTGTTAAAATCCCGAAGGGCCATCTCCCAGAGTGATGTGGAAGAGATGACATCATTCTGGATGATGTGTCAAGAAGAGAGGCGTGTCACCCAAGATCATGTGAATCATCCAACAAAAACTTCAAAAATAAGTGCCATGTGTTAGCTTATGAAAGATTTAAAAGACACGTGTCCTATGACTTGTGTTTGTGAGTTATTTATGGTTTATCGCGAGCTGTTATTCTCGGGTTTTGGAGCTTCGGGGTTGTTATCGTTTAGACTTATGGGAACATTCGAAGCGTGGAGCTCCAAAGCGACCGTTAGGGACTTATTCTTTACAACTCAGGTGGCTCCAGGACTTCAAAGATCATTAGGATGTTTTGATCAAATTAAGGGAACTCATCGATGACGGATAATGTACGTGCTTTATTATTAAATGACAGGCAATTAATTTGATTTAAAATTAAAAGGCCATTTTCCAAGTTTGTGCTTTCTTTGTGTAAAATTTTATTCCTAAGAGGTGAAAAATATAAAACTAAATTTTTTAAAAATGTGTGTGTTCCAACATAGGCTCCATCCGGGGATTGTAGCTCCATGTGAGGTGTGAAAGAACAATATACCAAGTGTCTTTATTGGGTAAATGGAGTCATTATTTCTTTTGGAAAGACATTTCCCAGTTTTATTTAAGAATTAATCATTCATAGAAGAATGAACTTAGCCAAATCTCGAGAACCTTTGAAACATACTCAATTATTGATCTTAATTCGGGCTATCTAATGTTCCCTTTTCTTAAAACTGATTTTAGAATTGTTTAAGATAATAAAAATAGCTTTAACTGAAATATCAGACTTAGACCGACTTCATTTGCATCAAGGTTAAGTAGATGTAACAATTTATTTCGGGAATCCCCAGTTGGTTTAGAGTGTAAATATCACCAGAAAGAGAACTAGAAGGAAGAGTATGTTATATGGATATGTATGATAGCCTTACACATATAATAGATATTTCTTCACTTCGAGTGAGCCTGTTCAGTTCCCCGGTGAAGTTATCCACTTCTCCCATTGAATTTCCTTTCACCACTTCAATCAGTACTTTTGTACTTTGTTGAGATGAGGGAAATCATTATATGAATTTCCTTTCATAATCTCTTTTGGACAAGATGGGGGAAATCAAATTATGAATTTAATTTCACCATATATCTTTCATTTTAACATTTTGAAGTGGGGGAAATAAATCTGTATGTATCATACAAGGGATGATATATGTTTAAATTTTTTGAAAAGAAGGCCTATCAATGATTTTACGAATACTCTGAAACCAACTTTCTTCCGATTTTCAATACACCTTCGCCTATAGGGGAGAAATTTATGGGAATATTAATCTTTTCAGGGATCAACCTTGAGAGGATTAGTCATTTTAAATTCAGATAGAAGAGCTAAAATTATCAGGATTAGCGTAGACATACTTTTTCAATTGAAATCAAAGGAACATAAATATTTTTGCCTAACCTTGTTTTGAAAATATATTTTTGAGTTCTCAGAGTCAAGGTGAGTTAATTTATTTTTATGAAGATTAAGCAAGGATAAAGAAAACTTGAAGTGGATAAGAACTTCAGGATATGAAAAAGTAACCAAACTGAGGATTTGAAGGTCCTGACACGAAAATTCCAATCCCACATAAGTTTGTGTATTTAATTCAGACCTCCTTATAGCTTGTTTATTTTTAGTTTATTTTCAATTCAGAGATGGCTTTGGAATTTATCAGTATGACCCTTTAAGTTGTACTTTTATACCTCTCTGATTTTTAGGTCGGGTGAGAGTATTATTATGAATGAAACTTCCTTCCTATTCATTTCAAATAGTTCCTTAAAATTTTATTCGAACTAGATAGGTAGGAACTCATACCTTGTTTTCCTTTTGAACTTTCAACCAGACAGATCATTAATTAATCACCTGATTTGAGAGAAATTGAATTCTTGAAAAATGAGTGTCGAATTATTATTTAGCCTCACCTCCCATTCAACAAGATATATTCTGCAAAAGGAATGAAATGCGAAAATATCATAAAATCCCGTAGAATAGAGATGGTATGTGATACATTTGTTTTTATATTTTGTTTCAATGATGTCGAGCAATCATAATTTATTTGAAATATTCACAACAAATGATCAAATGACTTAGATAATTTACAAAAGAAAATAAAAATCAAAAATTGAAATAGCGAATGTCAATCCAAACGATATATACAATGGAAATCTAAAATATGACTATTGCATGAAATGTTTTAAAGTAACGCCCGTTGATAGAAGCGTCAAGAATTTCTCCATCAATATTTTCTAGTGAGAAAGATTTTTTTCCCTCAGCAACTGCAATTTTGAATGGTCCAAACCAGAGATGATCGAACTTGTGATGTTTCCCTGCATCTTCTTTCCTAGCCTCCCATTTTAAAACTAAATTGCTAGGAAGAAACTCCATGTCTTTATCTTTTTTTATCGAAAAGGGCCTTCATATTATCTTGGTACTTTTGAAGTTTATCATCCACTTTCGCTTTGTTTTGTTGAACTTCGATGATTTGATTCATCCTTCTCGTAACGTCGTTTAGATCTTCATTTGCATCCTGCCAGAGTTTCATCATAGGAAGAGAAAGGTTGATAGGAAGGACAAAGTCAATACCATACACCAATTGGAAATGAGACATACCTATCGATTTCTTGGTGCTGATTTGGTTCACCCATAGGGCATACTTTAGGTAGATATGCCAATCTCTCTCTTTTTTTTTTTTTTTTTTCTTTTTTCTGTCAATTTTTTTTTATTATAGTCATCAGGCTCTTGTTAGATTATTTGTACAACCTATTTCCCTGAGGATAATAAGTTGTAGAGTGGCCTGAAACAATATTGTATTTCTAGCAGAAATTGATCATCGCCATAGACTTAAAAGTTTGAGCATTGTCAGTGACTATTTTTCGAGGACAACCAAATCTTGATAGGATGTTTTCTTCCAAGAAGTTTATTACTACCGAATCTGTAGCATTTCGAGTTGGAATGAATTCAACCCATTTTGTAAAGTAATCAGTAGCGGTTAGAATCCATCTATGTTGAGAAATTGATTGTGGATGGATTTCTCCAATGAAGTCTAGGCCCCATTGTTGAAAAGGAGCTTCAACTTTTACTGGGATTAAAGGTAGGTCAAGGAGCTTATGCTTACCAATGAACAATTGGCACAAATTACAAGCTCTAACCCTTGCATTCACATTAGTAAATAACTTTGGTCAGTAATATCCAGCCCTTAAAATCTTGTAAGTTGTCACTCTCCAAGCATGATGCTCCCGCATATTCCTTTATGGAATTCGTCAATGACTCCTTCTATTTAAACTTCTATCAGGAAGCATAACAAGAAACCTAGAGGATATTTCTAGTATAGCTTTCCATAAACAATGCAATACTTGATTGCGTGTAATTTTAAAGTCCTTTC
>WSFP011379107.1:0-29899 GCA_009831015.1 Picea engelmannii | reverse complement strand
GAAAGGACTTTAAAATTACACGCAATCAAGTATTGCATTGTTTATGGAAAGCTATACTAGAAATATCCTCTAGGTTTCTTGTTATGCTTCCTGATAGAAGTTTAAATAGAAGGAGTCATTGACGAATTCCATAAAGGAATATGCGGGAGCATCATGCTTGGAGAGTGACAACTTACAAGATTTTAAGGGCTGGATATTACTGACCAAAGTTATTTACTAATGTGAATGCAAGGGTTAGAGCTTGTAATTTGTGCCAATTGTTCATTGGTAAGCATAAGCTCCTTGACCTACCTTTAATCCCAGTAAAAGTTGAAGCTCCTTTTCAACAATGGGGCCTAGACTTCATTGGAGAAATCCATCCACAATCAATTTCTCAACATAGATGGATTCTAACCGCTACTGATTACTTTACAAAATGGGTTGAATTCATTCCAACTCGAAATGCTACAGATTCGGTAGTAATAAACTTCTTGGAAGAAAACATCCTATCAAGATTTGGTTGTCCTCGAAAAATAGTCACTGACAATGCTCAAACTTTTAAGTCTATGGCGATGATCAATTTCTGCTAGAAATACAATATTGTTTCAGGCCACTCTACAACTTATTATCCTCAGGGAAATAGGTTGTACAAATAATCTAACAAGAGCCTGATGACTATAATAAAAAAAAATTGACAGAAAAAAGAAAAAAAAAAAAAAAAAAGAGAGAGATTGGCATATCTACCTAAAGTATGCCCTATGGGTGAACCAAATCAGCACCAAGAAATCGATAGGTATGTCTCATTTCCAATTGGTGTATGGTATTGACTTTGTCCTTCCTATCAACCTTTCTCTTCCTATGATGAAACTCTGGCAGGATGCAAATGAAGATCTAAACGACGTTACGAGAAGGATGAATCAAATCATCGAAGTTCAACAAAACAAAGCGAAAGTGGATGATAAACTTCAAAAGTACCAAGATAATATGAAGGCCCTTTTCGATAAAAAAAGATAAAGACATGGAGTTTCTTCCTAGCAATTTAGTTTTAAAATGGGAGGCTAGGAAAGAAGATGCAGGGAAACATCACAAGTTCGATCATCTCTGGTTTGGACCATTCAAAATTGCAGTTGCTGAGGGAAAAAAATCTTTCTCACTAGAAAATATTGATGGAGAAATTCTTGACGCTTCTATCAACGGGCGTTACTTTAAAACATTTCATGCAATAGTCATATTTTAGATTTCCATTGTATATATCGTTTGGATTGACATTCGCTATTTCAATTTTTGATTTTTATTTTCTTTTGTAAATTATCTAAGTCATTTGATCATTTGTTGTGAATATTTCAAATAAATTATGATTGCTCGACATCATTGAAACAAAATATAAAAACAAATGTATCACATACCATCTCTATTCTACGGGATTTTATGATATTTTCGCATTTCATTCCTTTTGCAGAATATATCTTGTTGAATGGGAGGTGAGGCTAAATAATAATTCGACACTCATTTTTCAAGAATTCAATTTCTCTCAAATCAGGTGATTAATTAATGATCTGTCTGGTTGAAAGTTCAAAAGGAAAACAAGGTATGAGTTCCTACCTATCTAGTTCGAATAAAATTTTAAGGAACTATTTGAAATGAATAGGAAGGAAGTTTCATTCATAATAATACTCTCACCCGACCTAAAAATCAGAGAGGTATAAAAGTACAACTTAAAGGGTCATACTGATAAATTCCAAAGCCATCTCTGAATTGAAAATAAACTAAAAATAAACAAGCTATAAGGAGGTCTGAATTAAATACACAAACTTATGTGGGATTGGAATTTTCGTGTCAGGACCTTCAAATCCTCAGTTTGGTTACTTTTTCATATCCTGAAGTTCTTATCCACTTCAAGTTTTCTTTATCCTTGCTTAATCTTCATAAAAATAAATTAACTCACCTTGACTCTGAGAACTCAAAAATATATTTTCAAAACAAGGTTAGGCAAAAATATTTATGTTCCTTTGATTTCAATTGAAAAAGTATGTCTACGCTAATCCTGATAATTTTAGCTCTTCTATCTGAATTTAAAATGACTAATCCTCTCAAGGTTGATCCCTGAAAAGATTAATATTCCCATAAATTTCTCCCCTATAGGCGAAGGTGTATTGAAAATCGGAAGAAAGTTGGTTTCAGAGTATTCGTAAAATCATTGATAGGCCTTCTTTTCAAAAAATTTAAACATATATCATCCCTTGTATGATACATACAGATTTATTTCCCCCACTTCAAAATGTTAAAATGAAAGATATATGGTGAAATTAAATTCATAATTTGATTTCCCCCATCTTGTCCAAAAGAGATTATGAAAGGAAATTCATATAATGATTTCCCTCATCTCAACAAAGTACAAAAGTACTGATTGAAGTGGTGAAAGGAAATTCAATGGGAGAAGTGGATAACTTCACCGGGGAACTGAACAGGCTCACTCGAAGTGAAGAAATATCTATTATATGTGTAAGGCTATCATACATATCCATATAACATACTCTTCCTTCTAGTTCTCTTTCTGGTGATATTTACACTCTAAACCAACTGGGGATTCCCGAAATAAATTGTTACATCTACTTAACCTTGATGCAAATGAAGTCGGTCTAAGTCTGATATTTCAGTTAAAGCTATTTTTATTATCTTAAACAATTCTAAAATCAGTTTTAAGAAAAGGGAACATTAGATAGCCCGAATTAAGATCAATAATTGAGTATGTTTCAAAGGTTCTCGAGATTTGGCTAAGTTCATTCTTCTATGAATGATTAATTCTTAAATAAAACTGGGAAATGTCTTTCCAAAAGAAATAATGACTCCATTTACCCAATAAAGACACTTGGTATATTGTTCTTTCACACCTCACATGGAGCTACAATCCCCGGATGGAGCCTATGTTGGAACACACACATTTTTAAAAAATTTAGTTTTATATTTTTCACCTCTTAGGAATAAAATTTTACACAAAGAAAGCACAAACTTGGAAAATGGCCTTTTAATTTTAAATCAAATTAATTGCCTGTCATTTAATAATAAAGCACGTACATTATCCGTCATCGATGAGTTCCCTTAATTTGATCAAAACATCCTAATGATCTTTGAAGTCCTGGAGCCACCTGAGTTGTAAAGAATAAGTCCCTAACGGTCGCTTTGGAGCTCCACGCTTCGAATGTTCCCATAAGTCTAAACGATAACAACCCCGAAGCTCCAAAACCCGAGAATAACAGCTCGCGATAAACCATAAATAACTCACAAACACAAGTCATAGGACACGTGTCTTTTAAATCTTTCATAAGCTAACACATGGCACTTATTTTTGAAGTTTTTGTTGGATGATTCACATGATCTTGGGTGACACGCCTCTCTTCTTGACACATCATCCAGAATGATGTCATCTCTTCCACATCACTCTGGGAGATGGCCCTTCGGGATTTTAACAAAGAGTGAGTTCACAAATCACTGAAGTTTCAAAATGTCGAAGCATTGGACATTTCAAAGAGTAAAAAGGAATTAATAAAACATTTAATAACGGACGTTAAACACAATTAATTAAGACTTAAGGAAGATTACTCGTAAATTATTTACTTCGCAGTTTTGGATTTCAGAAAATTTCTCTTGTCCTATTTTCAAACCCCCCCGAAGTCCGAACTTCCGAAACATTCGAAGTTAATTCAACATTTTAAACATGGTTAATTAATATTTAAAAGCAATTATTCAAAGATTAACTCCTCCACAGATTTGGGATTCCGGAGGTTTCCACCCTGTCACATCCAAAGCTCTCGAATGTGAACCGTCGAAGTATTGATGGCATTTATGATTGATTAAATATAATGATTTCGAACAAAGATTGTGCATTGCCAGGTAGTCAATTCCATTGAGGGTAATAAATTCCTCGTCAATGAGGCTATACGAATATTGATAAACTCTTGTTTGAATAAAATCACTTCAATTTCAAAATCATTTTTACCTTTCGCAATTAGCAGTCTTATATATTGAAAAACTCATTGACTTCCCCTGTAACAGGTAACCTCACTCTATTTCTTTGAGGATTATGGCGCCGCAAAAAATGGCAAAAACGCTTGATGTCGCAGGTGAGGATTCAAACCCGAACGCAGACATTCTATCGGTCACTACTCTGTGAGTCGTGGGAACCATTAAAACTTAGACACAATTTTTTGAGATCCTGGAACATGAGATCATCAATTGTCCAGAAGACTCCACCAAAGAATACGACGACTCTTATGCAACTAATCTTAGACATATAGCACATTTAGAGTTGCACAAGATAGTTTCACGACCGAGAATCATGCCTTACAACGATATGATAAGTTGGGTCTTGGAACATGTTGACATCCAAACCAGGAGCATCATCAACCACCAACAGGCTTCCGTCGGCTTTTTCTGACCAGAACATCTACAATTAATGTATAAACTCTCCCTTACTCCTAAATACACTTATAATGCCACATTCCTTCTAGAGTTTGAAAGAAAATAATGCGCTCAATACGCCAGGAATGGTCATGATATAATCAAGACCTGGTGGGGACATCCAGAGAAATTCAGAACCAACGCTCATGGTACATACGCAATAGCGTCTTTAGACGCTCATATGTTGTATGTAGCCATGATGCTCTATCTCATGTTCAGGAAGAAGATCCCTACACATTTCTCTATGGAGTGGGTAGCCATCATGGATGGCGTAGCCGAGGGTTACACTTTCAATTGGGTCAAAATGTTGTCGGATAATTTGGCCAAGGAAATCGTTGATTACAAAATAGAAAAATCAAAAGGGCGTCCTTCCCCTTTTTACATGTCGGCATATGTTATGGATTCCATCTGTTTCATGACCCCTTTTCCTTTGATGAACTAGAGTTGGACCCCGACCAGTTATGAGCCTATTCATTTTTATCACTCCACGTTGTGGGAGGAGAAAGCCAAAGATTTATTTTATGAAATATATCACAATGTCGTAGTACATGTCCACATAGCCATTTATGGTCACCCACCCCTTCGTATTTCAGAGAGGATTATGGGAAACCTAGGCAAGCTCGCAGATTGGTTCATTGAGGAGAATTTCTCCTACATCGTAGTTTTTGGTTTCTCAGTTCCTCCTGATGCTAGTATGCAGAGAAGTGGCCTATCAAACAATGGAAGGAGGTATCAACAAGGAGCTGAAAGCAGCTCAAAAAAAGGTTTGGCCGACTTTCCCCATTCAAGTTAGCATGTTTACATTATTGGATTTTGGCCACTCTAAAGTTGAAGCTATAGCCCTATAGGATGTCAAATATGTTGATATAGAGTTCAAGAAACATGATCCACATAAGGTAGTGGAAAACCATCTATCTCAGTTTAACATGAAGCGGTGCATGCATGAGAATTCCCCTTATGATGAAATATTCAGGGGAGTTAGATCCTATGAGGAAGTCAAAATCAAATTCATGACCCTACCCCCAGATCAATACGTTGGGTTCCTCATCTTTCATAAACACAGACGGAACAGTTTTCCAAACATACTACAGGGAGAGTCAATGGCCACTCCTCCTTCACAGGAAGGTAAGTCTACAAGATCCGAGCCTAGTTCCTCCACTAAACACAAAGCTGAAAAGTTCCTAAAAATCCCATAGGTATTGTTTCAGGAAATAAGAATGTCATTATTAGGACTAAATAATCCACAGGTGATAGCACGGTTTGAAGCCTTCATGAATCCGAGACAAATTGTCTTTCATTCCACACCATCAACTCTTGTTGAAAACCTGAGTACAACAGGACATCAACATTCCATCGAAATTACCTCTCCCATTACTTCATTAACCCCTCTACAAAGTAGCTTCGAAAATCCTAATTTTGGATTCACTTTCGTGGGTGACCTTACTCCTATCTCACCTAAAGAGATGCCTCCCTCATATTTATTTTTCAGCAAGAAACGAAAGGCTATCATGAAAAGAGTGTCTCACCAAAAGGATGGAGTCATCACTAAAAGGCAAAGACTAGTTTATGACGGGAATGACCATGATGGTCCAGATTTTGCAAAAGAAGTTGCAGGTTTGTTAGGTGCTTTTGGCACTTCCAATCAATGGTCAATGGACAATTTGACTGAACAATTGCGACATAAGTGCCTCTTGGTAGAACACTTGCAAAATCAGATATATACTATCGATCAGACTATTAGAAGCAGAATGAACCAAGATTTCAAGCAAATCAGGGCTAGTGATCGACAACAAATTAAACAACTTCAGGATAACCTTGATCTACTCCATCATATTTTACAGACCAGCCAAGGTCTGGTCACTCAGTGTGACGAGTTGGTAGAGTAGTTGCAAGCTAGATTTACCCTAACAGAGGGCACAACTATAGACATTTCTACCTTTAGAACTCAAGCATCGAAAATCAATGAGAAGCTGGAAGTTTCCAAAAATGCTATCATGCAGTGTGCCTTTCCCTAAAGGATATCTATGTCAAGGAAAAAGAGGCCTGATCAACCCGGTCTAAGTTTCAAGAAGTTCTTATATTGGTGCAGAAAGCTAATGCCCCTGATTTTCCTCTCCTCTCTTATTCTGATAAAGTAAGAGGCGAAATGGCCCTAAAGGCCTGGGAAACAAATTTGGGAGAAGGCAAGAAACTTTACAGAGAGGTGAAAGAATCTTGTCTTGAGGCATTGTCATCTTTAAACAAAAAGATGATTTATTTTGAGGGGAATAATATTTCATAGGTCCTAGGGAAAATTGAGATAGAAATGAACCAACCAATTTCCAGAAAGAAAAAGGAAGTTATTCAGGCAGCCATCCGAGAAATGAGTCAAATCGACCTTCTAAAAATCAAAGAATGGTTGGTTGACCCAAGTTCGCGGTTGCAGGCCATGGTCCAAGAAGTAAACATGATTCTGGAAAAGCTTCCCCAAATACAAAATAAATTGCTTGCCTTCGAAGTAAATGAGAGGATTGATCCTTCAAGGTTCATGATAGCATTGATGGAAAGATTCACCCAATGCATTGAACTGGGAAAAGAAAGTGTAGCTGGGAGAAAATGAGGAAACATGCACAGTTTCTATCCCTTCCACCCTCTCTACCTTTCACCTTCCAACAGTCACTTACCTCGTCTATCCCTACCACCTGCATTCTAACCTCCACTCATCCCACCTCATCATCGGACACTGGTTCCCCCATCATTATTTCCATAGACAATTACTTTTCCCTCTGATCGTTATCTATCCCTTGACGAGCCAATGCTATCCTATTCATTCAATTATCCTCCTCCCATGATCTCGACTGTAAGTCATTGCCCCGCTGAACACACCTGAAGGGACAAATGGAAACGAGATCAAACAACCAATACAACAAGCCGAATGATTGAGTTGGCCTTAATGACATGTGTACCCATCCCAAAGGTCTAAGGAAAATGAGCACTTCTACAAGAAGACAAAGAGACAGAGGAAAGTGTCAGCGAAACTCATCAATATTTACACGCTCTTGTTTTATTCAAATGTATGTTATTTTTAGTTAAATATTGTAAGAAGTCCAACAGTTTTTAGTTGTGACAGATTTTGTATAAATACATAGATTTAAGATCTATTCATGGCTTCTTCTTTCTGAATGTAATACATAAACTCTCTTTTTTTAGTATTAATACAAGTGCAGACAGATATTCTAAGTTTCGTTCAAATTGAGTTATGTGTTTCCTCTGTGTTTCCATTTCCCCGAATTTCTTTTTGTAACTCTTGAAGAGCAATTGGTTGCAATTTAGTATTACATATACTGTGATCATGTTATACCAAAATTTCATTTAGTACATAACTTTTCCTCTGTTATTACTGTGAGTAAAACAAGATATGCGATCTGCGTGAATTACTGCATTTTACATCATTTTCAAGGGTGTGTCTTCTGCTTTTCTTCTACTGCAAACAAGGTGAGACTTATTTGTAATTGATACCTGACTTTGTTTAACATTTTTTTACTTCTTTCTACATCATTTGATATTATAATTGTGAATCTGATAACGAGATACAACCTCTGTATTGTCCTATTATTAATTTCATTTAAAGATCATTTCTCATAAAATTGAAGGTAGAAAAAGCACTCATGAAAACATTTCTTTTAAAACCTCTGATGCCTCACATTATTCTTTGAGCCTTAGAATAGATCTCAGGAAAAACATCTTTTTGGCGTCGTTTCCGAGGATGAAGAAACGAAATAATTTTCCCTGGGAAAACGATAAGGTAAATTTTGGTCTTTTATGGTGAACAGAGATTGAATACGTAAGTAAGGATTACTCTATTTTTCACCTAACGACTCCACCTTAGACAAAATTGGCATTCAGTCAAAATAATACCGGGAAAAAACCATACGAAAAGTAGACTACACCAGTGTCAGATCCCAAAAAATTGTTTAAACCAAAGGGATATCTCAGACAGACTGTTGCATCAGCACATAAGGTCTATCAACGTAGAGTTGCGGAAGTTAATGTTAAGGTTCCCACTGAAGAAATAACCCCTAAAGAAAGTTTTAAACAAGTTCATTATGTAGAGGCATCAACAAATAAACCTGAAGTTAAACTCGAAACTCCAAAGGTAATTATTCTCAAAATAAAAATTGAGATTGACTTGATAGATACCTTTACCAATGAGAACAAAGGATCCCTTTTGATCCCCACAGTCATTAACACTCTGTTGGTTCTTTCCTTTCCCGAAGTAAAGGTTTTTGTTTCTCGAAATCCAGAAGAGTATTTTTTATACCTGGATTCATCCCCTATCACCTTTCCTATATATACATCCGATAAACCTGAGGAACCCAGCTCAATTTTCCCTTTTCCCCCTCACCTAGATATTTCATCTCCTCGTGATCTCTTTCCCGAACTTCACCCGCAACACCCCGAAGTAGTTGAAAGGTGAGTAGTTCAATCTTTCAAAGATTTTGAAAACCTCATTTTTAATCCCTGAAGTCTGTCTCCTAGACTTTCAATGGTGGGTGTTGGAGGTGTCGGAGGTGCAGGAGATGGTGGACAAGCTCAACCTCCTAGAAAATTTTCCAAGGTAGTTGCTAGATATGCTCCTTTAGTCCTTCCTGTTGTCCTGCATGATTTGCCCGAAAATTGAATGAAGAACCTCCCTAAATTCATGGGAGAAGGGGAACTAACAACAAAAAAACATATAGCCTTTTTCGATCAGTTTGTTGTTATCTTGTGCATTGAGCATGAGGAAGTTTACTCAAGACTATTAGTTCAGAATTTTGAAGGAGGGGTGAGGAATTGGTTCAAAGGACTCCCTATAGGTTCCATACGATCATATGATGATCTAGAAAATGTCTTCCTAAGATAGTGGGGTGAGAAAAAGGATCATCTTTATTACTTAACCGAGTTCGGATATTTAAGAAAGAAGAATTCTGAATCAGTCCTTGAATTTATCCAGAGGTTCAATAAGATGTATCACAAAATCCTAGCCGAAGTCAAACCTTCTCAACTAGCTGCAAAAGTCACTTTTGCATGGGCTTTTGATTTTGATTTTACCCTACTTTTGAGAGAAAGGAGATCTACTACTTTATTAGGAATGAAATATGATTCTATATAAATTGAGTCCAATATGATGGAATATGGGAAGTTGAAAACTAAGGTTGAGATGGGAACCAAATAACCTAGGTGTTTCAAGGAACAGGCATGAACCTCTAGATTTGGAAAGTCCGCAGAGGAAAAAATGGATGAGATGGCCAAACTTATTAAATATTTATCAAAACAAATTTCTAGGATGGAATTAGATCAAGCCAAACCCAATACATACGTTAGGAATCAATTCAGGAGAAACCCTAACCCTAAAATAAAACAAAGACAAGTAAAAAATGAAGATCAAAATATCCAAGCTCTATTCAAAATTGAGAAGTTCATGCAGAGAGATGAAATGCAAGATTATGAGGAGTTAGAGGAAGATATAAACAACCTTAGCGATGATGATGTTGAGCCACACTTAAGCAAGCAGGATTATGAGAAATCCTTAGACCTAGAATCCTTGTTTAATAATGATGACAACATCAACAATTTTGGGGACTCTACGTATCAAGGTCTCGTCGACTCAATAATGGTCGAACTTCAACATGAATATGATTTAAGGCCCGGAGAGAAAATTTCTACAAATATTCCACCAAAAAATATTTTATCACGAAGTAAAGCGAATGAGGAAGTAGTTACCAAACCATCAACTGAGACACAAGCTGCCCAAACAAAGCAAGTTGAAACAAGAACAGTGCAAACTAAGAAGCTATAAAATACAGAAGCAGAAGTTCAAACCAAAGAAATTGAAAAAACAATTGTGGGCTTCAATTTAGAAAATGAACTTAATAAAATTAAAATCCCAATGCCTCTAGTTGAACTTGCTAAAAACCCGATTTATAAAAAGAAAATCACTAAAGCAATAAATTTTCCTGATGTTGAATGTCAAGCTGATGTTATCAATTTGTAGGACGAAAAACCTACAATCATGTTCGGTCCACACATTAAAAACAATAAGGATGTTGTTTCTTTGTTCTATATTACATTAACTGTGCATGATCATTTACTTCACAATTTCATGCTAGAATCAGGGGACTCTCATAATTTAATGCCTAATATTATCATGGAAAAACTAGGCCTCGAACTTACGAGACCTTATCATGATTTTTACTCGTTTCATTCTAGAAAGGTTAAGTGTCTAGGTATGATTAAAGATTTGGTGGTAAATATTGCTCAGATTCCTATGAAAAGTATCCTTGTGGATGTGGTTGTTGTTGACGTTCCTACGAAGTATGACATCCTTCTATACATATCTTGGGGCACCAAGTTAGGAGGATTGGTTCATCTGGACATGACTTACGCTACAATCCCAATTTTTGGTGGACAATTCACGCGACTGTACAAAGAAACTAGGCTGGCGTATACTGTAAGTGACCCTCAAAACCCCAATAATTAACTTGTCTATGTTGTTGATCAGGACTTAGGAAATTGTATATTATCTATAGATTATGATTTTGAAGAATGTATAGAAGAAGAAAATCAAAAAATATAAATTTCAAAGAAAAATATAAATGTTAGAGAAGGAATGTGGAAAATGTTCTTCGATGGTGCATCATCTTGCGAAGGAGTGGGAGCTGGGGTTTTATCCGTGGCACCAAGCGATGAATATTTTATTCCTTTCTCTTATAGATTATGACGGGAGGTCGATTATACGAATAATGTCTACGAATATGAAGCTTTGTTTTAGGGTTAGAAGTTGCAAGGAAGTTAAAAATCAAACACCTGATAGTTTATGGTGATGCAGAGCTCACTGAAAACAGGTTAAACAATAGTATCAAGCTAAGCATCCAAGGTTGATATCATATATAAATTGCACCTGGGATCTTATAGAAAATTTATTCGTGTCCTTTAATATTCACTCTATTCCTAGAATGCAAAATCAACAAGTTGATTCATTGGTCAAGGTTGTTGCGACCTTCATATCGCCTATTGTTTTGAATTTGAAGTATCACATCGAGATGAGACATAGACCTCCGATCCCAAACAATGTTCAACACTAGTAATTATTTTAAGACGATGAACAAATCAAACAGTTCCTAGAAATGGTTGATGAGTTTTCTGAAACTCACATAGATAAGGAAAATCAGAATGGTCATGCTTGGATTATTAAAGAAGGGGAGAACCCAAAGAAATTCCAAGTTAAGATTGCAAATCACTGCGTTCTCTTGCTTAAGATAAATCATATTCCCAGAGGCCTTATCCCCTTAAAAAGGTTGTTTTACCAGGATGACATACATTTAAAGTCTAACTTAGGACCTCAACCCAAAGAAGTTGAAGACTATAATGTATGAACTAATGAAGATCCCAAAATGATCAAAATATCGAAGTACCTTCCAGCCCAAATAAAGAGTAAGTACGTTGAGTTACTTAGGAATTATAAAGTTGTTTTTTCATGTCCTTATGATGATCTAAAAACTTACAATACCTCTGTTATTGAACACAAGATTCCTTTAAAACATGGTATTAAACTTTTCAGGCAGAAGCTTAGACAAATAAACCCTATTCTCCTTCCAGTGATAGAAAGGGAAGTAAAGAAACTCCTCAATGAAAAAATCATCTTTCCACTTAGACACTTTGAATGGGTAGCCAATTTAGTCCCCGTTAGAAAGAAAAATGGTGAAATAATACTCTACGTTGATTTTAGAAACTTAAACCAGTCGTCTCTTAAAGATAACTACCCGCTCCCAAAGATGGATCACCCGAACTAAAAATCAAAGAGGTATAAAACTACATCTTAAAGGGTCATACTGATAAATTCCAAAGCCATCTCCGAATTGAAAATAAAATAAAAATAAACAAGCTATAAGGAGGTCTGAATTAAATACACAAACTTATGTGGGATTGAGATTTTCGTGTCAGGACCTTGGAATCTTCAATTTGGTTACTTTTGCCAATCCCCAAGTTCTTATCCACTTCAGGTTTTCTTTATCCTTTCTTAATCTTCATAAAAATAAAGAAACTCGCCTTGACTCTGAGAAATCAAAAACATATTTTCAAAACAAGGTTAGGTGAAAATCTTTATGCTCCTTTGATTTCAATTGAAAAAGTATGTCTAGACTAATCTTGATAATTTTAGCTCTTCTATTAAACTTTAAACTGAGTAATTCACTCAAGGTTGATCCCTGAAAAGATTAATATTCCCATAAATTTCTCCCCTATAGGCGAAGGTGTATTGAAAATCGGAAGAAAGTTGGTTTTAGGGTATTCTTAAAATCGTTGACATGCCTTCTTTTCAAAACATTTAAACAAATAGCATCCCTTGTATGATACATACAGATTGATTGCCCCCACTTCAAAATGCTAAAATACAAGACAGATGGTGAAAGGAAATTCATAATTCGATTCCCCCATTTTGTCCAAAAGAGATGATGAAAGGAAATTCATATAATGATTTCCCTCATCTCAACAAAGTACAAAAGTATTGATTGAAGTGGTGAAAGGAAATTCAATGGGAGAAGTGGATAACTTCACCAGGGTACTGAACATGCTCGCTGGAAATGAAGAAATATCTATGATATCTGCAAGGTTGTCATACATATCCATATAACATACTTTGTCTTCTAGTTCTCTTTCTGGTGATATTTACACTCTGAACCGCCTATGGATTCCCTAAATAAATTGTTACATATGCTTAACCTTGATGCAAACGAAGTCGGTCTAAGTCTGATATTTCAGTGAAAACTATTTTTATTATCTTAAACAATTCTAAAATCAATTTTAAGAAAAGGGAACTTTAAATAGCCTGACTTAATTTCAATAATTGAGTAAGTTTTTGAAGGTTCTTGAGATTTGGTTAAGTTTGTTCTTCTATGAATGATTAATTATTAAATAAAACTAGGAAATGTCTTTCCAAAAGAAATAATGACTCCATTTACCTAATAAAGTCACTTGTTCTACTGTTCTTTCACGCCTCATAGGGAGCCACAATCCCCAGATGGAGCCTATGTTGGAACACACACATTTTTGAACTTTTTAGTTTTATATTTTTCACCTCTTAGGAACAAAATTTTACACAAAGAAAGCACAAACTTGGAAAATGGCCTTTTAATTTTAAGTCAAATTCATTGGTTGTCATTTAATAATAATAAAGCGTACATTATCCGTCGTCGATGAGTTCCCTTAATTTGATCAAATGATCCTAATGATCTCTGAAGTCCTGGAGTTGCCTGAGTTTTAAATAATAAGTCCCTAACGGTCACTTCGAAGATCCATGCTTTGGATGTTCCCATAAGTCTAAACGATAAAAACCTCGAAGCTCTGAAACCCAAAAATAACAGCTCGCGATAAACCCTAAATAACTCATGAACACGAGGCATAGGACACATGTCTTTTAAATCTTTCATAAGATAACATGTGGCACTTATTTTTGAAGTTTTCATTAGATGATTCACACGATCTCAGGTGACAGGTGGCACCTCTCTTCTTGACACGTCATCTAGAATGACATCATCTATGCCAAGTCACTCCGGGAGATGGTCCTTCGAGATTTTAACAAAGGGTGAGTTCACAAATCACCGATGTTTCAAAATGCCGAAGAATTGGACATTTCAAAGAGTAAAAAGTAATTGATAAAACATTTAATAATGTAATTTAAACATGTTTAATTAAGACTTAAGGAAGATTACTCATAAATTATTTACTTCGCAATTTTGGATTTTGGGAAATTTCTCTTGTGTTATTTTCAAAACCCCCCGAATTCCGAACTTCAGAAACATTTGAAGTTAAATAAACGTTTTAAATATGGTTAATTAAGATTTAAAAGAGATTATTCAAAGATTAACTCCTCAGTGGATTCGGGATTCAGAATGTTTCCACCCTGTCACATCCAAAGGTCCCAAACGTGAACCGTCGAAGTATTGATGGCATTTATTATCGATTAAAGATAATGATTTCGAACGAATATTGTGGATCGTCAGGTAGTCAATTCCATTGAGGGTAATAAATTCCTCGTAAGTGAGGCTATACGAAGATCGATAAACTCTTGTTTGAATAAAAACACTTCAATTTCAAAATCATTTTCACCTTTCGCAATTAGTAGTCTTATCTATTGAAAAACTCATAGACTTCCTCTGTAATAGGTAAGCTCACTCTGTTTCCTTAAGGAAAATGGCATCACGAAAAATGGAAAAGAAGCTTGATGTCGTAGGTGAGGATTCAAACTCGAATGCATACATTCTATCAGACACTACTCAGCGAGTCCTGGACACCATTAAAACTTCAACACGAGTTTTTGATATCCTAGAACATGAGATCATCAACTGTCCAAAATACTTTGTTGAAGAAGAAGACAACTCTTATGCAGCTAAGATTAGACATATAGCACAGTCGGAGCTGCATAAGATAGTTTCACGACTGAGAATCATGCCTTGCAATGATATTATAAGTTGGGCCTTGGAACATGTTGACATCCAGACTAGGAGCATCATCAACCACCAGCATGTTTCTGTCAGCTCTTTCCGACCATAACATCTACAAGTAATGTATAAAATATTCCCTACTCCTAAATACACTTACAATGTCGCATTCCTTCTAGAGTTCGAAAGAAAAGAAAATGCCCAATATGCCAGGAGCGGTCATGATATAATCAAGACCTGGTGGGGACATCTGGAGAAATTTAGAACTGACGCTCATGGTACATATGCCAAAGCCTCTTTAGACGCTCATATGTTGTATGTATCCATGATGCTATGTCTCTTGTTTGGGAAGAAGATCCCTACACATTTCTCTGTGGAGTGGGTAGCCATCATGAACGAGGTAGTTGAGGGTTACACTTTCAATTGGGCCAAAATTTTGTCGTATTATTTGGCCAAGGAAATCATTGATTACAAAACAACAAAATCAAAAGGTCAGCCTGCCATTTTTTACATGTCGGCATATGTTATGGATTACATCTGTTTCATGACCCCTTTTCCCTTGATGAACTGGAGTTGGACCATGACAAGATATGAGCCTATTCATTTATATCACTCCAAGTTGTGGGAGGATAAATCCAAATATTTCTTTTATGAAATGTGTCACAATGTCATAGTACATGTCCACATATCCATTTATGGTCACCCACCTCCCTGGATTTTAGAGAAGATTATGGGAAACCTAGGAAAGCCCGCAGATTGGTTCATTGAGGAGAATTTATCCTACATCATATGTTTTGTTTGCTCGGTTCCTCCTCATGCTCTCCCACAATTTTTACCCGACATGATGGTATGCATAGAAGTGTCCTACCAGACAGTGGAAGGAGGTATCATCAAGGAGCTGAAAGCAGCTCAGAAAAAGGTTTGGCCGACTTTCCCCATTCAAGTTGGCATGTTTACATTATTGGATTTTGGCCACTCTAAAGTTGAATTCGCGGCCCTGGATGATATCATATTGGTTTATATCAAGTTCAAGAAACATTATCTACATAAGGTAGTGGAAAACCATCTAGCTTAGTTTAACATGAAGCGCTACAGGCATGAGAATTCCCCTTATGATGAAATATTCAAGGGAGTAAGATCTTATGAGGAATTCCAAAGCAAATTCTTGACAGGCGGAATAGTTTTCCAAAGATACTGCAGGGATATTCAATGTCCATGCCTCCCTCACAGGACGCTAGGTCTACAGGATCTGAGCCTAGTTCCTCCACTAAACACAAAGATGAAAAGGTCTTGAAAATCCCAGAGGTATTGTTTCAGGACATAAGAACGTCACTCTCATGACTAAATGATCCATAGGTGATAGCATGGTTTGAATCCTTCATGAATCTGGGACAAATTATCTCACATTCCACACCAACAACTCCTGCTGGTAGCCCGAGTACAACAAGACAACAAAATTCCACCAAAATTTCCTCTCTCATTACATCATTAACCCCTATAAAAACCAACTTCTGAAATCCAAATTCTTGACTCACTTTCATGGGTGACCTTACTCCTATCTCACCCAAAGAGTTTCCTCCCTCAGATTTATTTTTCAGCAAGAAATGAAAGGCTATCGTGAAAAGAGAATCTCACCAAAAGGATAGACTCATCACTAAAAGGAAAAGACTAGTGTATGACGGGAAAGACCATGATGGTCTAGAGTTTGAAAAAGAACTTGTAGGTTCGTTAGGTGCTTTTTCCACTGCCAATCAATGGTCAGTGGACAATTTGACCGAACAACTACGAAAGAAGTGCCTCTTGGTAGAACACTTGCAAAATCAAATATATAATACAGAGCAGACTATTAGAAGCAGAATGAACCAGGATTTCGAGAAAATCAGGGCTAGTGATCGACAACAAATTAAATAGCTTTAGGATAACCTTGAACTACTCCATCAGAGTTCACAGACCAACCAAGGTCTGGTGACTCAATGTGACGAGTTGATAGAGCAGTTGTTGGCCATATTGACCCTAACAGAGGGCACAGCAATAGACATTTTGGCCTTCATAACTCAAGCATCAGAAATCAATGAGAAGTTGGAAGTTGCCTAGCAAGAACTTTATCTGAAAGTAGATTCCATCCATAAATGATATCAGGCAGTAGACCTTTCCCTAAAGGATATCTATGTGAAGGAAAAATAGGCTCGCTCAGCCCTGTCTAAGTTTCAAGAAGTTCTTATATTGGTGCAGAAATCTAATGCCCTTGATTTTCTTCCCCTCTCTTATTCTAAGAAAGTAAGAGGTGAAATGGCCCTAAAGTCCTGGGAAACAAATCTAGGAGAAGGCAATAAACTTGCCAGAGAGGTGAAAGAAGCTTGTCTTGAGGCATTGTCATCTTTACACAAAACTTTGACTGATTTTTAGGGGAATAATATTTGAGAGGCCCTGGGAAAATTGAGATAAAATGAACCAGCAAAGTTCCAAAAAGAAAAAGGAAGCTATTTAGAAATCCATCTGATAAATGATCCAAATCGACCTTCTAAAAATCAATGAATGGTTGGTTGACCCAAGTTCGCGGTTCCAGGCCACAGTCCGAGAAGTAAACGGGATTCAGGAAAAGCTGCCCCAAATACGAAAGAAATTGTTTGCCTTCGAAGTAAATGAGAGGATTGATCCTTCAAGGTTCGTGATAGAATTGATGGAAATATGCACCCAATACATTGAACTAGGAAAAGAAAGTGTAGCTGGGAGAAAATGAGGAAACATGCACAATTTCCATCCCTTCAACCCTCTCTACCTTTCACCTTCCAACAGTCACTTACCTCGTCTATCCCTACCACCTACATTCTAACATCCACTCATCCCACCTCCTCACCGAACACTGCTTCCCCCATCATTCTTTCCATAGACAGTTACTTTTCCCTGAGACCATTATCTATCCCTTGAAGATCCAACGCTATACTATTCATTTAAGTATCCTCCTCCCATGATCTCGATTGTAATTCATTGCCCCGTTGAACACACCCGAAGGGACAAATGGAAACGATATCAAAAGACCAAGATAGTAAGCCAAATGATTGAGGTGGCCTTAATGACATGTGTACCCAACACAAAGGTCTGAGGAAAATGAGTGCTTCTACAAGCAGACGAAGAGACAGAGGAAAGCGCCAGCGAAACTCATCAATATTTACATGTTGTTGTTTTATTCAGATGTATGTTATTTTTAGTTAAATATTGTAAGAAGTCCAATGGTTTTCAATTGTGACAAATTTTGTATAAATACATAGATTTAAGATCTATTCAGGGCTACTTCTTGTCGAATGTAATAGAGAAACTCTCTCTTTTTATTATTAGTACAAGTACAAATAGATATTCTATGTTTCGTTCAATTTGATTTATGTGTGTCCTCTGTGTTTCCATTTCCCCGAATTTCTTTTTGTAATTATTGAAGAGCGATTGGTTGCAATTTAGTATTACATCTACTGTGATCATGTTATACAAGAAGTTCATTCAGTAAACAAATTTTCCTCTGTTATTACTGTGAGTAAAACAAGACCTGTGATCTGCTTGAATTACTGCATTTTATATCCTTTTCAAGGATGTGTCTTCTGATTTTCTTCTACTGCAAACAAGGTGAGACTTATCTGTAATTGATGTCTAACTTTGCTTAACATATTTTTACCTCTTTCTACATCATTTGATATTATAATTATGACTCAGATAATGAGATACAACCTCTATACTGTCCTATTATTAATTTCATTTAAATATCATTTCTCATAAAATTGAAGGTAGAAAAACCACTCATTAAAACATTAATTTTAAAACCTATGATGACTGACATTATTCTTTGAGCCTTAGAATCAATCTCGGGAACACAATCTTTTTGGCGTCGTTTCCTGGGACGAAGAAACGAAATCATTTTCCCTGGGAAAAGGACAAGGCAAATTTTGGTCTTTGATGGTGAACAAAGATTGAATACATAAGTAAGGCTTACTATATTTTTCACCTGGCGACTCCACCGTAGAAAAAACTGGCATTCGGTCGAAATAATACCAGGAAAAAACCCGAATTCATCCCCTATCACCTTTCCTATATATACATCTGGTAAACCTGAGGAACCCATCTCAAGTTTCTCATTTCCCCCTCAACTAGATATTTTGTATCCTCACGATCTCTTTCTCGAACTTCACCCACAACACCCCGAAGTAGTCAAAAGGTCAGTAGTTCACTTTTTCAAAGTTTTTGAAAACCTCCTTTTTAGTCCCTGAAGTCTATCTCCTAGACTTTCAATGGTCGGTACTGGAGGTGTTGGTGCTAGTGGTGTCGGAGGTGCGGGAAATGGTGGAAAATCTCAACCTCCTGGAATTTTTTTCAAGGTAGCTACTAGATATGATCCCTTAGTCCTTCCTATTGTCCCGCATTATTTGCCTGAAAATTACATGAAGAACCTCCCCAAATTCATGGGAGAAGGCGATCTAACAGCAACAGAACATATAGCCTTTTTCGATCAATTTGTTGATATCCTTGGCATTTTGCATGAGGACGTTTACTCAATATTGTTAGTACATAATTTTGAAGGACAGGTGAAGACTTGGTTCATAGGACTCCCAATAGGTTCCATACGATCATATGACGATCTATAAAATGCCTTCCTAAGAAAGTGGGGCGAAAAAAAGGATCATCTTTATTACTTAACCGATTTCGGAGCTTTGAGAAAGAAGAATTTTGAACCAGTCCTCGAATTTGTCCAAAGGTTCAATAAGATTTATCACAAAATCCCAGTCGAAGTCAAACCTTCTCAACCAGCTGTAAAAGTCACTTTTGCAGGGGCTTTTGATTCCGATTTTTCCCTACTTTTGAGAGAAAGGAGATCTACTACTTTATCAGGAATGCAAGATGATGCTATAGAAATTGAGTCCAATATGATGGAATATGGGAAGTTGAAAACTAGGGTTGATATGGGAACCAAAGAACCAAAGTGTTTCAAAGAACAGGAAGGACCCTCTGGATCTGGAAAGTCCGCAGAGGAAAAAATGGATGAGATGGACAAAATTATTAAAGATTTATCAAACAAAATTTCCAGGATGGAATTAGATCAAGCCAAACCTGATCCATATGTTAGGAATCAATTCAGGAGAAACCCTAACCCTCAAATACAACAAATACAAGTAAAAAATGAAGATCAAAAGATCCAAGCTCCGTTCAAAACTGAGAATTTCATGCAGAGAGATGAAATGAAAGATTATGAGGAGTTAGAGGAAGATCTAAACAACCTTAGCGATGATGATCTTGAGCCACACTTAACCAAGCAAGATTATTATAAATCCTTAGACATGGAATCCTTGTTTAATAATGATGAAAACATCAACAATTTGGGGGACTCTACGTATCAAGGTCTCACTGACTCAATAATGGTCAAACTTCAAGATAAATATGATTTAGGGCCCAGAGAGAAAAGTTCTACAAATATTCCACCAAAAAATATTTTATCACAAAGTAAAGCGAATGAGGCAGCAATTACCAAACCATCAATTGAGACACAAGCTTCCCGAACAAAGCAAGTTGAAACAAGAACAGTGCAAACTAAGAAGCCATAAAATACAGAAGTAGAAGTTCAAACAAGAGAAATTTAAAAAACAATTGCGGGCTTCAATTTAGAAAATGAACTTAATAAAATTAAAATCCCAATGCCTCTGGTTGAACTTGCTAAAAACTCGACTTATAAAAATAAAATCGCTAGAGAAATAAATTTTTCTGATGTTGAATGTCAAGATGATATTATCAATTTGCAGGACGAAAAACCTACAATTATGTTCGGTCCACACATTGAAAACAATAAGGATGTTGTTGCTCTGTTCTATATTATATTAATTGTGCATGATCATTTACTTCACAATTGTATGCTAGACTCTGGGGCCTCTCATAATTTAATGCCTAATATTATCATGGAAAAACTAGGCCTCTAAATTACCAGACCTTATCAAGATTTGTACTTGCTTGATTCTAGAAAGGTTAAGTGTCTAGGTATGATTAAATATTTGGTCATAAATCTTGCTCAAAGTTCTGTGAAAAGTATCCTTATGTATGTGGTTGTTGATGACGTTCCTACCAAGTATGGTGTGCTTCTATCTAGATCTTGGGGTGCCAAGTTAGGAGGATCGGTTCAACTGGACATGAATTACGCTACAATCCCAATTTTTGGTGGACAATTCACGCGACTCTACAGATAAACTAGACTGGCATATACTATAAGTGACCCTCAAAAACCCAATAATTATCCATTCTATGTTGTTAATCAGGACTTAGAAAATTGTATATTATCTATAGATGATGATTTTGAAGAATGTATAGAAGAAGAAAATCAAAAAATAGAAATTTCAAAGAAAAATGTAAATGTTAGAGAAGGAATGTGGAAAATGTTCTTCGATGGTGCATCATCATGCGAAGGAGCAGGAGCTGGGGTTTTGTTTGTGGCCCCAGGTGATGAATACATTATTCCTTTATCTTATATAGTCAATGGGAGCTCGATTATACAAATTATGTCTGCGAATATGAAGCTTTGGTTTTAGGGGTAGAAGTTGCAAGGAAGTTAAAAATAGAACACCTGGTAGTTTATGGTGATGCAGAGCTCATTGTAAAACAGGTTAAACAACAGTATCAAGCTAAGAATACAAGGTTGAGATCATATATAAATTGCACCTGGGATCTTATAGAAAATGTCTTCTCGTCCTTTAATATCCACTCTATTCCCAGAATGTAAAATCAGCAAGTTGTCCAAGGTTGTTGTGACCTTCATATCGCCTATTGTTTTGAAGCTAAAGTATCACATCGAGATGAGACATAGACCTTCGATCCCAAAAAATGTTCAGAAATGGAAAGTGTTTGAAGACGACGAACAAATCAAATAGTTCTTGGAAATGGTTGACGGGTTTTCTGAAACTCACATAGATAGGGAAAATCAGAATGATCATGCTTAGATTATGCAAGAAGGGGAGAACCCAGAGAAATTCCAAGATAAGATTGCAAATCAATGCATTCTCTTTCTTAACATAAATCAGATTCCTAGAGGCATGATCCCCTTAGAAACATTGTTTGACCAGGATGACATACCTTTAAAATCTACCTTACAACCTCAACCCGAAGAAGTTGAAGACTGTAATGTAGGAACTAATGAAGATCCCAAAATGGTCAAAATATCGAAGTACCTTCTGGCCCAAATAAAGAGTAAGTACGTTGAGTTACTTAGGCAGTATAAAGATGTTTTTGCATGGTCTTATGATGATCTAAAAACTTACGATACTTATTTTATTGAACACAAGATTCCTTTAAAACATGGTATTAAACCTTTCAGGGAGAAGCTTAGACAGATAAACCCTATTCGCATGCGAGTGATAGAAAGGGAAGTAAAGAAACTCCTCGATGCAAAAATCATCATTCCACTCAGACACTCTGAATGGGTAGCCAATTTGGTCCCCGTTAGAAAGAAAAATGGTGAAATAATACTCTGTGTTGATTTTAGAAATTTAAATCGGTCGTCTCTTAAAGATAAATACATGCTCCCAAAGATGGACCATGTTCTAGAGAAGGTAGTAGGGGCTAACAAGATTTCCATGATTCATGGTTTTTCAGGATATAATCAGATCATTGTTCATGAAGATGACATAGAAAAGACTGTGTTTACCACTCCATGGGGAACCTTTATGTATGATAAAATCCCCTATGGTTTGATGAATGTTGGAGCTACTTTCCAAAGAGCGATGGATATCACATTCGTCAGTGAGAGAGACAAATTTGTTGTTATTTATCTAGATGATTTGACAGTTTTTTCCAATTCTGATGCAGAACATTTGCTGCACCTCAGACAGACCTTAGAAAAATGTAGAAAAATTGGTTTGTCTCTTAATTACAAAAAATTACATTTCGCTATGCAAGAAGGTAATATTTTAGGCCATATAGTGTCAAAATAAGGAATCAAGGTTTCCCTAAGCAAGTTGAGGCTATTGACGTGATTAATATCCCTAGAAACAGAAAAGAAATTCAATATTTTTTAGGAAAGATCAACTTTTTGAGAAGATTTATTCCCAACTTTGCTGAAATAATAAAAATGATTACAGATATGTTAAAGAAGGACAGTGAAGAAAAATGGACTGCAGAAGCAAAAGCATCTTTCGAGTGTGTCAATAAAGCCATAGGGGAAGCATCAGTACTAGCAAGTCCAGACTATACAAAGGAATTCTTAATCTTCTCGTTCACTTCTGAACACACTATTGCAACAGTACTCCTTCAAAATAACAAAGAAGGATTCAAACAGCCAATAGCATTCTTCAGTAAAATCCTTAGGGATGCAGAATTAAGATACGATATACTTAAAAAACAAGCTTATGTAATGGTGAAGTCTCTCAAAGATTTCAGAACATATGTCCTACACTCCAAAATAATCGTTTGTGTGCCAACAAACGTTGTTAAGGATATCTTAGTTCAGCCAAACAGTGATGGAAGAAGAGGGAGATGGTTGGCTAAAATTCAAGAGTTTGATCTAGAAGTGAAACCGAACAAGCTAGTCAAAGGTGAAGGGTTGGCGAGGTGTTAGATGAATCAAATTTCAGAGCTCTCGGAATAAATAACCTCGAATCACACGATTCTCTCCTGGATATAGAGGAAATTGATGATCATGCACCTATGATTCAAATTGAAGATAAATTTTCTTCCTCTACCTGGTACCGTGATATTGGTACATACCTCCTTACTCTTCAATGCCCAAATAACATGACTCCTGCAAAAGCAAGGACTTTAAAATTACACACAATCAAGTATTGTATTGTTGATGGCAAGATGTACTCTAAAGATCCTCTAGGTTTCTTATTATGTTTCCTGACATAAGATGAAACAAAAGGAGTCATTGACGAATTCCATAAAGTAATATGCGAGGGGTATCATTCTTGGAGAGTGACATCTTACAAGATTTTAAGGGTTGGATATTATTGGAAAAAGTTATTTATTGATGTGAATGCAAGGGTCAAAGCATGCAATTTGTGCCAATTGTTCACTGGTAAGCACAAGCTCCCCGCCCTAACTTTAATCCTAGTAAACGTTGAAGCTCATTTTCAAAAATGGGGCCTAGACTTCATCGGAGAAATCCATCTGCAATCAAGTTCTCAACATAGATCGATTCTAACCGCTACCGATTACTTTACGAAATGCGTTGACGCCATTCCAACTCGGAATTCTACAGATTCGGTAGTAATAAACTTCTTGGAAGAAAACATCCTATCCAGATTTGGTTGTCCTCAAAAAATAGTCACTGACAATGCTCAAGCTTTTAAGTCTATGGCGATGATCAATTTCTGCCAGAAATACAATATTGTTTTAGGTCATTCTACAAGTTATTATCCTCGAGGAAATGGGTTGGCCAAATCATCTAACAAGATCTTGATGACTATAATAAAAAAAAATAATAGAAAATAAAAAAGATTGGCATATCCACCTAAAGTGTTCCCTATGGGAAAATCTAATTGGCACCAAGAAATCGATAGGTATTTCTCCTTTCCAATTGGTTTATGGTACTGATGTTATCCTTCCTATCAACCTTTCTCTTCCTGTGATGAACTCTGGCAGGATGAAAATGAAGATCCAAACGACGTTACGAGAAGGATGAATCAAATCATCAAATTTCAACAAAACAGAATGGAAGTGGATGATAAACTTCAAAAGTACCAAGATAATATGAAGGCCCTTTTCAATAAAAAAAAATAAAGACAGGGATTTTATTCTTGGAGATTTAGTTTTAAAATGGGAGGCTAGGAAGGAAGATGCAGGGAAACATGGAAAGTTCGATTATCTCTGTTTCGGACCATTCAAAATTGCAGGTGTTGAGGGAAAAAACTCTTTCTCACTAGAAAGTCTCGATGGATAAATTCTTGACACTCCTATCAACAGGCGTTTCTTAAAACATTCCATGCAGTAGTCATATTTCATATTTCCATTGTATATATCAGTTTGGATTGACATTTTCTATTTCGATTTTTTATTTTTCTTTCCTTTTGTAAATTTCTAAGTCATTTGATCATTTCTTGTGAATATTTCCAATAAATTATGATTTCTCGACATCATTGAAACAAAATATAAAAACATATGTATCACATACCATCTCTATTCTACGCGATTTTCTGACATTTTCGCATTTCATTCCTTTTGTAGAATATATCTTGTTGAATGGGTGGTGAGGTTGAATAAGAATTTGACACTCATTTTTCAAACATTCAATTTCTCTCAAAACAGGTGATGAATTAATGATCTGTCTGGTTGAAAGTCCAAAAGGAAAATGAGGTATGAGTTCCTACCTTTCTAGTTCGAATAAAATTTTAAGGAATTCTTTGAAATGAATGTGAAGGAAGTTTCATTCATAATAATACGATCACCCGACCAAAAAATCAAAGAGGTATAAAATTACAGCTTAAAGGGTCATACTAATAAATTCCAAAGCCATCTCTGAATTGAAAATAAACTAAAAATAAACAAGCTAGAAGGAGGTCTGAATTAAATACACAAACTTATGTGGGATTGGGAATTTCGTGTCAGGACCTTCGAATCCTCAGTTTGGTTACTTTTTCCTATCTACAAAAAGAAACTCACATTGACTCTAAGAACTCAAAAACATATTTTCAAAACAAGGTTAGACGAAAATAGTTATGCTCCTTTGATTTCAACTGAAAAAGTGTGTCTAGGATAATCCTGATAATTTTAGCTCTTCTATCAAACTTTAAACTCGCTAATTTTCTCAAGGTTGATCCCTAAAAATAATAATATTCCCATAAATTTCTCCCCTATAGGCGAAGGTGTATTGACAATCGAAAGAAACTTGGGTTCAGAGTATTCTTAAAATCGTTGACAGAAATTCTTTTCAAAACTTTTAAACAGATATCATCCCTTGTATGATACATACAGATTGATTGCCCCCACTTCAAAATGTTAAAATACAAGACAGATGGTGAAAGAAAATTCATAATTTGATTTCCCCCATATTGTCCAAAAGAGATGATGAAAGGAAATTCATATAATGTTTGCCCTCATTTAATAATAAAGAGCCTACATTATCCGTTCTCAATGAGTTCCATTAATTTTATCAAATGATCCTAATGATCTTCGAAGTCTTGGAGCCGCCTGAGTTTTAAATAATAAGTCCCTAATGATCGCTTCGGAGCTCCACGCTTTGGATTTTCCCATAAGTCTAAACGATAAAAACCTCGAAGCTCTGAAACTCGAAAATATCAGCTCACAATAAACCCTAAAGAACTCACGAACACGAGTCTTTTAAATATTTTATAAGCTAACATGTGGCACTTATTTTTTAAGTTTCCATTGGATGATTCACACGATCTCAGGTGACACATGTCACCTCTCTTCTTGACACATCATCCAGAATGAGGTCATCTCTTCCATGTCACTCTGGGAGATGGCCCTTCACGAGTTTAACAAAGAGTGATTTCACAAATCACAAAAGTTTCAAAATGTCGAAGCATTGGACATTTCAAAGACTAAAAAGGAATTAATAAAACATTTAATAATGGAAGTTAAACATGATTAATTAATACTTAAGGAAGATTACTCGTAAATTATTTACTTCCTAGTTTCAGATTTTGAGAAATTTCTCTTGTGCTATTTTCAAAACCCCCTGAAGTTCGAACTTCCAAAACTTTTGAAGTTAATTCAATGTTTTAAACACGGTTAATTAATATTTAAAAGTGATTATTCAAAGATTAACTCCCCCACATATTCGGGATTTGGGAGGTTTCCACCCTGTCACATCCAAAGCTCCCGAACGCGAACCGTCGAAGTATTGATGGAATTTATGATTGGTTAAAGATAATGATTTCGAACGAAGATTTTGAATCGTCAGGTAATCAATTCCATTGAGGGTAATAAATTCCTCATCGGTGAGGCTATACGAAGATTGATAAACTCTTGTTTAAATAAAAACACTTCAATTTAAAAATAATTTTCACCTTTCACAATTAGCATTATTATCTATTGAAAAACTCATAGAATTTCCCTGTAATAGGTAAGCTCACTTTGCTTCCTTGAGGATTCTGGCTCTGCAAAAAATGGCAAAAAAGCTTGATGTCGCAGGTGAGGATTCAAACCCGAATGCATACATTCTATCAGACAGTACTCTACAAGTCGCGGACACCATTAAAACATGGACACAAGTTTTTTAGATCCTGGAACGTGAGATCGTCAACTATCCAGAAGACTTTTTCGAAGAATACGATGACTCTTATGTAGCTAAGCTTAGACATATAGAAAATTCAGAGCTCCACAAGATAGTTTCTAGACGATAATCATGCCTTACAATGATATGATAAGTTGGGCCTTGGAACATGTTGACATCCATACCAAGAGCATCATCAACCACCAACAGGTTGTCGTCGGCTCTTTCTAACCAAAACATATACAAGTAATTTATAAACTCTCCCCTACTCCTAAATCCACTTACAATGTCTCATTCCTTGTAGAGTTCGAAAGAAAAGAATGCACCCAATACGCCAGGAGCGGTCATGATATAATCAAGACTTGGTGGGGACATACGGAGAAATTTAGAACCAACATTCATGGTACATACGCTACAACATCTTTAGACGCTCATATGTTGTATGTAGACATCATGTTTTGTTTCCTATTCGGGAAGAAGATCCCTACACATTTCTCTGTGTAGTGGGTAGCCATCATGAAAGAGGTAGCCGAGGGTTACACTTTCAATTGGGCCAAAATGTTGTTGGATAATTTGGCCAAGGAAATCGTTGATTACAAAACAACAAAATCGAAAGGGAAACCTGCCCCTTTTTACATGTCAACATATGTTATGGATGTCATATGTTTCATGACCCCTTTTCCCTTGATGAACTGGAGTTGGACCCCGGCCAGTTCTGAGCCTGTTCATTTTTATCACTCCAAGTTGTGGGAGGAGAAAGCCAAGGATTTATTTTATGAAATCTATCACAATGTCGTAGTACCTATCCACATAGCCATTTATGGCCACCCACCTCCCTGGATTTCAGAGAGGATTATGGGAAACCTAGATAAGCTTCTAGATTGGTTCATTGAGGAGAATTTCTCCTACAACAGAGTTTTTGGTTGCTCGGTTCCTCCTCATTCTCTCCCACAATTTTTACCCGATAGGATGGTATGTAGAGAAGTGGCGTATCAGACAGTAGAAGGAGGTATAAGCAAGGAGCTGAAAGCAACTCGAAAAAATTATTAGCTGACTTTTCCCATTCCATTTGGCATGTTTACATTATTGGATTTTGGCCACTCTAAAGTTGAATCGGTGGCCCTGGAGGATGTCAAATTGATTGATATCAAGTTCAAGAAACATGATCTGCATAAGGTAGTGGAAAACCATCTAGCTCAGTTTAACATGAAGTGGTACACGCATGGAAATTCCCCTTATGATGAAATATTCAGAGGATCTAGATCTTATGAGGAAGTCCAAAGCAGATTCCTGAACCTACCCCCAGACCAACAGGCTGGTTTCCTCAGCTTTTAGAAACACAGGCGGAATTTTTTGCCAAAGATATTGCAGGGAGAGTCAATGGCCATGCCTCCCTCAAAGGAAGCTAGGTCTACAAGATCTGAGCCTAGTTCCTCCACTAAACACAAAGTTGAAAAGGTCTTGAAAATACCAGAGGTATTGTTTTAGGAGATAAGAATGTCACTATCAGGACTAAATGATCCACATGTGATAGCACGGTTTGAAGCTTTCGTGAATACAGGAAAAATTGTCTCTCATTCCACACCAGCAACTCCTGCTGGCAACTCGAGTACAACAGGAGAGAAACATTCCATCTAAATTGCCTCTCATATTACATCATTAACCCCTCTACAAACAAACTTTGGAAATCCTAATTTGGGACTCACTTTCATGGGTGACCTTACTCCTATATCACCCAAAGAGATTCCTCCATAAGATTTCATTTTCAGCAAGAAATGAAAGGCTATCGTGAAAAGAGAGTCTCACCAAAAGGATGGATTCATCAATAAAAGGTAAAGACTGGTGTATGACAGGAATGACCATGATGGTCTAGAGTTTGCAAAAGAAGTTGCAGGTTCATTAGGTGATTTTGCCACTGCCAATCAATGGTCGGTGGACAATTTGACCGAACAACTGTGACAGAAGTGTCTCTTGGTAGAACACTTGAAAAATTAGATATATACTACAGAGCAGACTATTAGAGGAAGAATGAACCAGGATTTTGAGCAAATCAAGGCTAGTGATCGGCAACAAATTAAATAGCTTCAGGATAACCTTGTTTTTATCCTTCATAGTTCACATACCAATCAAGGTCTGGTCACTCAGCGTGACGAGTTGATAGAGCAGTTTCAGGCCAGATTGACCCTAATAGAGGGAACAACGATAGATATTTCGGCCTTCAGAACTCAAGTATCAGGAATCAATGAGAAGCTAGAAGTTGCCCAGCAATAACTTTATATGAAAGTAGATGCCATCCATAAATTCTATCAGGCAGTAGACCTTTCCGTAAAGGATATCCATGTAAATGAAAAAGAGGCATGCTCAGCCCGGTCTAAGTTTCAAGAAGTTCTTATATTGGTGCAGAAAGCTAGTGCCCCTGATTTTCCTCTCCTCTCTTATTCTGAGCAAGTAAGAGGCGAAATGGCCCTAACGGACTGGGAAACAAATCTGGGAGAAGGAAAGAAACTTGCCAGAGAGGTGAAAGAATCTTTTCTTGAGGCATTTTCATCTTTAAACAAAAATTTGATTGAGTTTTAGGGGAATAATATTTCAGAGGCCCTGGGGAAAATTGAGATAGAAATGAACCAACAAAGTTCCAGAAAGAACAAGGAATCTATTTAGGCATCCATCCGAGAAATGAGCCAAATACACCTTCTAAAAATCAATGAATGGTTGGTTGACACAAGTTCGCAGTTCCATGCCACACTCCATGAAGTAAACAGGATTTAGGAAAAGCTGCCCCAAATGCAAAAGAAATTGTTTGCCTTCAAAG
>ML853066.1:37678-51664 GCA_009831015.1 Picea engelmannii | reverse complement strand
TGGCTCATTAAAGGATTTCCCAGTAGCAAACCCATTCCCAAAGAAGACCACTTACTAGGGCACAATGTCAACTACCAAGGTTAAGCAGGGCAAAAGGCACAATGTCCAAGCACATATCATGAAATCTAGAGCAATCTAAGATACAACATAATCAAATGGCTTAGATATTGAAATAATGCTCACCATAACACTGACTTGTACCTCATGGAGCAAGGCCCATTGCCTTCCGGAAGCCAATTGGTGTGTTGGATGCCATCTGTAAACCTGTGACCATCTGTGGTGGTGAGTGGGTTTTCCATCTGTGCAAATGGTACTGCTGGTCATGTAGTCTCTTGACACTCCATATCTACAACCTGAGGGCCTCGAGACATCATCTCCTTAGTTATCCACAAAATGCGGATAACAGGCATCATTAATTTAAGATTTGAGTGGTTTAGGAATTGTTTTGTACAAGATTATTTCTTAGTAAATCCCCTAGATCAGCCCTAGAATACCTTAAACCAAATTTGGAATTGACTTACATTAGCCACCTAAACCCTAACTCGCTTGACATAACCCATTGGTAGTATTTTGGTGTAGCTACTTAGGAAGCCTTAAACTTGATTGTGTCTTGCCTTAGGTGTTCCAAGTCCTACCAGGGAAGCCTCCTTTGTGTTGGATACATCCTTCTCTAAACGAGGAAAGTTGTTCCCTAGGTCATAGTGGTGACATCTTTTGATGTTCCACTAGTCATGGAACCTTGTGAAGGATTTGCACTAAGGTGCTAGATTTTGTGGTAGCAAGCCCCTTAATGGAAACCGTAGATCCCAATTCTCAGGGTAAAATGGATGATGGGTACCTTAGAGTTGTTGGAATTCACAAAATGATGATGGAAGAATGGTTTTTTGAATCAAGCTAACATAAATACAATTGGTCATTGTTATCTTCCATCGTTAACACACTAAAACCATCATATTGAACAAGGTAAGAGCAACATTTCACACATAGAATTTTAACACAGATGGATCATCAATAAGTCATGAACAACCATTAACATAGCCATTGAGAAAATTTCATCCCACAAGATAGAGTGTTTACCGTGGAAACCCAAATGGGAAAACCAACTTCAAATGTTTGCTCAGTCTATTTTGGCAATCTCTGGTACAATGTAGCCTATGGCTCTTTCTGTGCATCCTTCTCTCTTGGACACAAGCCCCTTTGAGAATGAAACTACAAGAGGAATTATAAAGAGATGAGGTTATGTAGAGGCCAACTTGTTGATCTTTCGTTTTCCATTCCTCATCCTATTCCCTCCTGTTTTATATTTTATATTTTTAGTTTTTCCATTTTTTCATTGTCATTTTGTCTTATTCCCTTTTACATTTGCATTGTTTTTTAGAGTTTGCCTAACCTTCATTAATTGTCGAATTGGCTTGTAGGTACTAAGTCTTACAACCATTCGTTGGTTCAGATCTATTTCGGATCACACCTCCCCATTGCGAGGCTTTTTGGTCTCGAAAAGCTCAAAGGAAACTAATCTGGATCAATGTACCTTTTGTCTACTTCTCTGCTAAGTCATTGCATTCGTCGATTTTCTTCCTAGAAATTCAAAATTCACCGAATCTGAAGACAATTTGAATTTATTCGATCTAGATTCGACGAATATCAAGCCAAACCTGAAATCAAGCTCAAATTCGAATTGCACGATGAATAAAATCTTTAAAAAATTGAGGCTTCGTTCAAATTCGGCCCCATAATTCGACAGGGAAACAAAAAATTAAAAAAATTAAACCCTAGCCGCTTGTTTCGCGTGGTTTTCATGCCATAGCTTTCATTTACTCCAAGTTCGAATTGTCGAACGTAATTCTCATTGTTGTCGACGTTTTGTGCAGTTGCATACTCTTTCATGAGTTCGCTCGACCCAGTTCCAGCGTCCTTCGTTCGACAAGTGTCCTCTCACAGTTGCATACTCATCTGTGAGTTTGCTCGACCCAATTCTGTAGTCCTCTATTCAACGAGTTTCCTCCCTACGGGCCACAACCACAAAGTCCTCTTCCCTAGGCCTACATATATTTTTAAATTTTATAATATGTTGAATTTTATTACGTAAATTTTCACTTGAATTTTTGTCGAAATCCAAGGTCATCGAACTCGAATTCGAATTCAAACCAGGTGACTTAGCTTCTATGGAACATGGCTTTGAGTTTGGTTCTTGGCAACGACTTTGACTCTAGCTCTGGCTCTGGGTTGTGGCTGTGGCTACTGGCTGTAGTTCTAACTATGGCTCTCGCTCTAGTTGTTGGCTCGCTTGTTCTCGCAAGGTAGAAGCTTGTTCACCGACTCTCAGCTCTAAGAAATCTCTAGATCCGAACTGTACATTCAACACTCATTCACATCTCTCTCTTAGTGTTGGAGATTGTGCATCTGGGTAGCCAATGAAGCCAAGTCAAATGCTAGTCTGTGTTTAGTGTGACCCCAACACGCTATGCCATCACATAACAATTCCACAAGGGAAATGTGGTTTCCATTCTCCTACTAGGATCAGTTGCTTCTTGGCATGGAAATAACTCTTTAGTGCCTGCACATGCTTGCAAGCACATCATGGAGTTCTCAAGAAATCTCCCAAGGTCATTGACCTCTGTGCACCAATCTTCGACACATCTTGAAGAATGGGTTCTTCGAATGCAATATTTAAAACAACCATTGGATTGTGTCTTCCCTTGGCATCAATCTACTATTCATTCTGTTGGTGTCATTGACCTCCTATGCTGTTATAACTCCTTAGATGTTGATGATTTTGTAGCTTCAGGAGGTAATCCCACTAGGGGCCATGGTGCCAGGCATGTGGGAATCTTCGTTGGCACTAGATCAACCTTTCGTTTTAGTGAAATTGGCCTTGGAATGAAGCTAGGGCTTCATGGGCAAGTTGATGGGCTTTGTGGGCATGTGATGGGGTGTCACACCCACATAGAGGAATAAAATATTCGAATTAATTGTTGAGTTTAGGAAGGGCTCCTAAACTAACTCATTAGACTTGTATATAAAGTAGAGAAATCATTGTGACATTTCGTCATTGTGGCATCATGGAGTTAGCATAAGTGAGTAAACACTCGTGCTAGGGAGCACAACAATTTCAATAAGGAGATTTTTGCACCTAGGCAATCTGGCCTAGGGTTTTTCCTCACATGTGGGAAGTGAGGAAGGACGCACGAGCAAAGTAAGCCGTAGAGAGCAAATCATTCAAAAGTGTCCGTACAAGTTTTTGTACATGTACGCAGGTTTTAGTGGGAACATTCACGTATGTACACTGGTTCTAGTAAGGACAGTTGCGTATGTCCGTACAATGTTTTTGGGTAGGAGCAGGTCCGTACAGGCTGACATCAACAACAATATGGGTGACGTCTACAGGCCGTACAGGTGGTCTGCAACATATTTGTAAGTTGGATTTTGCCCTGGAAATTTTGTTGATTTTATGGTTGTAGAGAGGACTGGTCTTGTCCTTAGATTTGGTGGTTTTTGTGACAGTTGAGATGGATGGTTTTTCCCTCAGAATTTCAGAGTTTGACAGAGTTACAGAACATAAATTTTGTGTTTCATATGCGTTGATGATTTATCTCTGATCTTGTTGTTTCCACTGCTATATTTTTAGTCAATAATTTAAGTGTAAAATTGTTCAGTTATAATAGCTAGTGTTTACTGTTAGATCACTAGGAAGCAATTTTCAGATCTGAAATTAGTCACATAGAGTTGCATGTGAAAATTGACATGGTATCAGAGCTGAGGCTTTGAAGAGAAGGGAATCATCTTTGAAACACAATTTTGCTGCTGCAAGTACAACAGGTTGTTGTTGCAGATATTTTGTTTTTGTTCTAGGTAGGTCACCATGGAGACTTGGTTGGTGGATAGAGGAGCTTCTCGTCATATGATAGGATCACATAAATGACTCACTAGTTTGACAGAGGAGAACTCACGATTGCAAGTGGAAATTGGTGATAATGCCAAATATGCAGCCGAGGGAGTTGGCATAGCTTCGTTTCAAATGAAATCCGGAAAGTCTCTCAAGATGAGTGAAGTGTTGTATGTACTTGGATGGAAGAAGAACCTACTCTCTATCTCTGCCATGGAGGGCAGGGGGTATGCAATGAAATTCATAGATGGGAAGGTTCTTGCTTGGCCAAAAGGATTGAGTCTTGACTCATAAAAGTTCATTGATACTCGTGATGGCAGTCTCTACAAGTTGGCTGGTCAGCCAACTCAAGCCCTAGTACATGACAATGAAAGTTTATGCGAGCTTTGGCATAGGATTTTGGGACATTTACATCACCAGGCATTGCTAGTATTAAGAAAGATGGTTACAGGTCTTCCAGAGTTTGGAACTGAACACCAGGGAGTATGCAAAGGTCTTGCACTAGGAAAGAATGCCAAGGCTGCTTTTCCAAGTAGTGGTAATAGGTCCAAGGAAATCCTGGACTTGGTACATTTAGATATGTGTGGACCGATGTTAGTTCCATTTGCGAGGGGTTTCCTTTATTACCTGACCTTTATTGATGATTATTCCAGGAGGACATGGATTGTTTTCATGAAGACCAAGGATGAAGTCTTCAGTCGATTTAGGGAGTTCAAAGCTCTGGTGGAAAATCAGAGAGGGAAGAAGATCAAGGTTTTGAGGTCAGACAATGGGGATGAGTATACCTCAAACGAGTTCAAGAGCTTCTATAAGGAAGCAGGGATTAAGAGGGAGATGCTAGTGCCTTTCAACCCATAGCAAAATGGGGTTACAGAGAGGAAGAACCAGACCATAGTTGAGGCTACCAAGGCAATGTTGCATGACCATGATCTACCTATGATGCTTTGGGTAGAAGCATGTAACACTGCAATTTATGTTCAGAACAAGAGTCCTCATACGATCTTGGAGGACAAGACTCTTAAGGAGTCATTCACAGGAGTTAAACCAAATATAGGGCATTTGAGGATCTTCAGTTGTCCAGTCTACATCCATGTTCCTAAGGAGAAGAGAACAAAGTTGGAACCTTCCGGAAGAAAGGGCATGTTTGTGGGATACAATGAGACTTTGAAAGCCTACCGTATCTACATTCCAGGACAACGATATGTTGTGGTTAGTCGGGATGTCAGGTTTCAGGAGGACTTGGCTTTCAGGAAGTCCCATGAGATCACAACAGGTGGTGAGGAACAAGAGGCCCCAAAGATTGAGGATAGTACAGTTCCATCCAGTGTAGAGAAGCAACCCTCATATCATGAGGAGTTGCCAGAGGAGTTTGTGGATCCTACTAGTGACGAGGACACGAGACCTAGATGGATTTAAGAGACCTTGAAGGATGCCGAGGGACATACATCCCCCAGAGGCACCTTTAGGGAGAGAATACCTCCGTAGAGATTTTCCAACTATGTGGCTCTTATGAGTAACATCATTGGTTCTGAGCCTTCCATTTTTGAGGAGGTAATAGGCTAACAGGTTTGGAAGGATGCCATGATGGAGTATCAGTGCATCATGAAGAATGATGTTTGCGACATAGTTCCAAGCTAGGCTGTGGGGGAGCATTTTTTGAGAGCGCCCTCCCTAGGGAAAACACACTCCCTTCTTTAAAAATGCTCCCCTACAACCTAGCTCCCAAAAAACACTCCCTACCTTAAAAACGCTCCCAAAAAACACTCCCAAAAACTTAGAGGGAGCTAATCTCAGAATTCGAGATGAAAGACTTAGGCTTGATGCATTACTTCCTAGGATTGGAAGTTTGGCAAAGACAGGGTGAGATATTTCTGGCTCAAGGAAAATACACATTGGATGTACTAAAGAGGTTTGGTATGATGGATTGCAAATCCATGTCTACTCCGATGGTTACCAACCTAAGAATGTTGCATGATTCTGATTCAGGTTCAGATTTGGTGGATCCCACCATATATAGGCAGTTGATTGGATCATTAATGTAGATGATCCACACCAGGCCATATATATGCTATGCAGTGATTGCAGTGAGTCAGTTCGTGATTGAACCGAGACAAAGACACTGGGTGGAAGCAAAGAACATCTTGAGATATCTCAGAGGGACCATTACCCATGGTCTGAGATATACATCCAGTGGTGGTCTATTTCTGCATGGGTATGTAGATGCTAACTGGGCAGGAAGCCTAGTGGATCGGACAAGTACTTCCGGATACTACTTCTGTTTTGGATCCACTATGATCTCTTGGTCAAGTTGGAAATAGGGATCCATTGCACAGAGTACAACAAAGGTTGAATACATTGCAACAAGTGATGCTAGCAAGGAAGCAATATGGCTCAGAAAATTGGTTTCTGGGTTGTTTGGTGACAAGCTCGAGATGATGGTGGTTCATTGTGACAATCAAAGTTGCATAAAACAGACAGAGAACCCAATATTTCATGACAGGTCAAAACATATTGACATGAAGTACCATTACATCCGAGACTTGGTCTAGACAAAAACTATAAAGTTATAGTACATAGCCACGAGTGAACATAGTCATGGGCGAACATAGCCATGGGCGAGCAGGTAGCTAATATCCTGACCAAGCCTTTTCCATTGCGACAGTTTGTGCAGTTGAGAGGCAAGCTTGGTGTGGCTGAGAATGACTCCCTCGCTGAGAGGGAGTGTTAAATTTGGTAGCATCGATAGTCATTCTCCAATGAGAGGCCATATGGGCCATTGTGAGGCTAGCCAGGGAGATTTGGAGAATCAACTAGTCTTGTGAGGTATTGACAAAACCCAGGGGGAACGTACAACCTCTGCGAGTCAAACCAAAAGTCAGGACAAACGAGATGCTATGTAAGTGTAAAGCAAAAGTTAGGGGAAACGTACAACCTTTGTGAGCATACAGTCTAGTGCAAAATTCAGGGGGAACGTACAACGTCTGTGAGCATAGACAGACTAGTGCAAAAGTCAGAGGGAACGTACAACCTCTGTGAGCCTAGTCAAGCCTTGTCAGCCATGACCAAAAGTCAAGGCATCTAGCGAAAGTTAGGTTGAACATAAAATTCCTATGAGCTAGAAACAAACGATTTTCCTAATATTGCAAATGATATTGTTAAGTTTTGAGGTATTATTATGTTTCTTTTCAATTTACTAGATAACAATAGCATAGGTAGGATCAGAGAGAGAAACACAATCACGAGATACACAACATTTATCCTGGGAAACCCTCATGGGGGAGAAAACCCAGCAAAAACTTCCTTAATATAGATAGCCAATACAATGCGAAGACAATAAGCCAAAACACTAGAGAGTATCCAACATTGAGCAATGCACCTCTCTCTTCCTTCTTCTCCCAACTACAACTAACAAACTTGCGTACGTGTTGAGTGAATGAGTGAGTGAGATAATGAGGCACTGACTTCCTTTATTTATACAAGCTAGCAGGCACTGGAAAGGTGTCTCTTCATTGGGCAGGGCCGACTTGTCTTCTTAGTGGTTAAAACCACTTTTATTAGGCCTGGGGGCCGACTTCTCAATTTGCATAATATATTTAGGAATTGACCAATCCACAAAAGGGGATTTGATCAAGTACAAAGCTCGACATGATCAATCCACAAAAGGAGATTGATCAGATGAATAATAACTCAATAATAAATAGAATACTCTTTGCAGTTACAATATTTCAATACTCCCCCTTAACAAGAAGGGTATTCTACAACATCATCAGGAGAAAGAGAGGGAAACAACATCAACAACATCTGAAACACTGACTGGCATATCTATAAATCATCATAAGTTTTTCTCATCATCATTGTTCACATCATGGAGCTAGAGTAACATCATCATCCTCATCAGCATGAGGCTAGAGTATCATCATGAACATCTTCAACGAGAAGCTGAAGTGGCATCATCATCATCATCTTCAACAAGAAGCTGAGGTGGCATCATCATTATTTGCATCAACATGGATTAGTATAACACTAATACATCATCATCATCAATAATAGCGCGAGGTTGATACAACATCAACAACAACATCATCACAACACGAAGGCTGGAGCATCATCAACATCAACACTAAGTTGGAGATCTTCAACACAAAGCTGGCATCTCATCAACATCAACACTAAGCTGGAAATCTTCACCACGAAGCTGGCATCTAATCAACATCAGCACGAAGCTGGAAATCTTCAGCACGAGGCTGACATCTCAACAACATCAGCACGCAACTGGAAATCTTCTGTATGAGGTTGGCATCTCAACAACATTAGCACGAAGCTGGAAATATTCAGCACAAGGCTGGCATCTCAACAACATCAACACGAAGCTGGAAATCTTCAGCACGAGGTTGGCATCTCAACAACATCAGCACGAAGATGGAAATCTTCAGCACGAGGCTGGAAGCTCAACAACATCAACACGAAGCTGGAAATCTTCAGCACTAGGCTGGCATCACAACAACATCAGCACGAGGTTGGAAATCTTCAACACTAGGCTGGCATTAACACTACTCCCCCTTTCAAGGGAGGTCCTTTCGGACTACACCAAGCTTGTCTCGAAAGTGCTTAAACTATACACGAGACAAAGGCTTGGTCAACACATCAACAACTTGTTCATCCATGCCAACATAATGGAGCTTTATGGCTCCTCTCTGCACAATATCACAAATGAAGTGATATCAGATCTCTATGTGCTTCGACTCATCATGGAACACATCATCTTTATACAACTATGGTTATCACATAGGTTTACAACGACTTCCATCTGTAGATCAAATAGATTTGTCAACAACATCCGAAACCATATGGCTTCACCACTAGCGAAACATGCTGCAATATATTCTGCTTCTGCCGTGCTGAGAGCAATAATTGATTGCTTCCTACTCTGCCATGAGATCATGGCTGACCCTAGACTAAAACAACATCCCAAAGTGCTCTTTCTGTCAGAGACACTTCCAGCCCAATCTGAATCGGTATAACCACTCAGTTTAAAGTCATGATCTCTAGTATAACAGAGACCAAAACCCAACGTACCCTTAAGGTATCTCATCACATGTTTTGCATCATCAAGGTGAACACGTCTGGGTTCTACAAGATACTAACACAAAGAAAAACATATATCTCGCTTGGTGTTTGTCAGATACATCACCGAACCAATAATCTGACTGTACAACGTAGCATCAACCAATTTTGACGAAGTATCAACCAGGAGCTTCAACTTCGTTTCCATGGGAGTGTTCATGGATTTATATTCCAACATATCAAACCTCTTCCATATTTCAACTGCATACTTCCCTTGGTTAAGGAAGATATTCTATGGGCTCTGCCAAACTTCAAAACCTAAGTAATAATGGATCAGGCCTAGGTCTTTCATCTCAAATTCTGCAGTGAGCTTCTTCTTACAATTTTGTGATGATCTTTTCTTCTCTAGTTAAGAATAAGTCATCCACATACAACAATAATATAACTGACTCACAATTCATACCCTTGAAGTAAAGGTTAGAATGAACTTTACTCTTGGTAAAGCCCAAGCTCGTCAGGAAACTGTCAATTCTTCCATACCAAGCTCTAGGAGCTTTCTTCAACACGTACAAAGATTCCTTCAACTGATAGACATGAGTTTTTCTATCTTCAACTTTCAAATGATATTGTACCATCCTGGTACACTTGCTTCAACTTCAACTTAATGTGCACAATCATGTGCTTGCTTTATGTGCTTAAAGCACTATCTGTCTCACTGCCTGAGAGTATGTCCTCTCCTCTTTCTGCATCTATTATTCTGGAAGTGGGACTCTGCACTTGTAGTTGCTCTGAAGTTGAGAATGGCTGATCCATTCTCACTATGACCGCTGAAATCTAAGAGTAACTCCTCTGTTTCATCATGGCAACAACTTCATCTGAAACTGAGAGTGGCTCAATAATCGATACTGAAGGTAGCTCTTCTTCTTTCATGGAGGTAACTCTATCTTTTATTGTAGTCATGTCTCCATGACCCAACTAATGTACTTCACAAACTGCCATTGAATTTTAAATATGGGGATTGCTCCCCCTACATCTCATACTATATATGAATCATGGTTGTTTTGGTTGTTTGCATGAATACTGGAACTATTTCTTCAATTACTGGAGTGTCTCGTCATAGTCTTCTCCCTCTTGCTGGGAGAATCCTCTGGACACACATCAGGGTTTGTACATCTGCAACATGCTTGATTTGTTAGATCAATCTTGGAAGTCAATACTGACTTCTCTTCTAGTCTCACTGAAAAGATCCATATCCTAGTCTTTCTGATTGACTTCCTTCTCTGTCACTGAAACAAGGAAATCTTCCGAGGAGATTTCATATCTCCTAGAAGTTTTTGAAGCTGTGATCTAGTATTCTCATGGCATCTGTCTCCCAGTCCTGGAAGTTGTCTCTTCATCTGATCCTTTCTGAGATCATGCTTATTCTTGATTTCTTCTGAGTCTGCAAGGACTTCATCATCTCTTATGGGGTATACTTGGTGTTGAATACCAAGTCTAAATATGAAAGGTTGAGTCAGACTTCAAACAAGTTCTGCTTCTCGTCAAGGTGGCTTCATTATCCTTTGACCAAGTCTTCTGTGAGTTGTTGTTCTAATGCTTGTCATCTTTGGAGCCTTTTGCTCCGTACAATCAAGCTTCATATGAGATATTCTGGATCTCAAAAATAGCTTCTTCTTCATCTTCTTTGGTACATGGATGTATATCGTCATGTCCATGACTTGGGTAGTCTGCTTCATGTCTCATCTAATCTGGTTCCTTCTGTAACATTCACTATAGCTTCCTCAGGGTTATCACCCGTGACTTGAACCAAGGTCAACAAAACAACAGACAAGAATACTACTCTTTTGATAATAGTAATAAAACAATAGCACGAGTAATCGTCACAATAGCTCCTTTAGAGCTATCACTTGTGTCCCTCCTGAAACAAAGATCAAAAGTAAGAAATACAATACAGAATGAGATCAACACTCTTCTAGTGTTGTGATCAAACATTCATCGATGTCAACCTGGAACCAATACAAGAAGTTTCTCCTAGAGGAGATGTTAGTTGTATCTGGTAAATGTTTACATTAAGCATTTATCTCGATATGCTCACATCCTACCAAGTATAATACTTTTCAAAGACTGCTTCCTCAACTATACTGTTTACTTGTAATGGGGTAGTTATCAACTTGTCATGTGCAACTTTGAATCTTATCAACTTAATCAATCAAACCTGGAACCTGGAGCTTTGTCCTTAAGAATGAGTGTGTTGCTTTTCTTTCAAGTCTCCTTCACTCAAGATGACAGGTGCTTTCTTCAACCCGTCTTCTGTACTAAGACAATATATTATCTTGACAAAAATCTAAGTTAGAGAATAAGCTCTATAAACTCAACTTTAATCAGCGTTGATAATTTTGACCAATGGTAAGTATGATTTCAACATACCACCTAGATGTTCATAAGGTCAAAATAATGTCATAGCAAATTGATGCATATCAAGATAATCAAACCTGGGGTGCATTAGTCTTCTGAGTATGTTGGCTCTGAGGTCCTTCCGGATCTATGATAGGAGATCCTTTCTCCTACAAGTACCCCTTAGAATAATATAGTTGAAACATATGTAAGTAAATACCTCTAATAGTATCGGCGAGTGGTGGTACCATCCGGTAGCAGTGGTGATGGGTAACAAACCTTCAAAACTTCATAGGTGTTTCAACTTTAAGGTTGGCCAACAATTTACAACATCTTTCACTGCAACTGCAACTGCAACTGTAACTGCAACTTATAGTGCAACTGATACTTTAACTCTAACTTAGGGTTTTATGAGAAAACCCTAATTTTTCAAACTTCAAATTTTGAAATTATGATCTAGGGGCTAGATGTGTTGAGCTGAGGCGAGTAAGCTGGTGCAGTCAGATTTTTAAAAATCCAAATTTTACCCATTGAATCTGAGTTTGCAGAAATCGGGACTGGTATTGGTTTTGGTTTCCTAGTTTTTCTGGTACTTCTGGTTTTCTGGTACCAGTCAAAAACAAGGGTTTGACTTTTCAGAGGCTCTGTCCATTGAAAAGGTGTGCTCAAGCTGCCAAAAGATTCACTAGGGTAGGGTGCATTTTTCTAGATGGTTTTTAGGCAAACATTCCTCTCCAACAAAAAGCCCTAATTTTCTTGTACGACAACAGTGACGTTTTTGCTTATCTAGTGAAAGGTGCTCTCTTTAGTTTAGCTCTGATACCATGTTAAGTTTTGAGCTATTATTAGGTTTCTTTTCAATTTACTTGGTAACAATAGCATAGGTAGATCACTGAGAGAAACACAATCACAAGATACACAACATTTATCTTGGGAAACCCACATGGGGGAGAAAACCCAACAAAAACTTCCTTAATATAGATAACCAATACAATGCCAAGACAATAAACCAAAACACTAGAGAATATCCAACACTGAGCAATGCGCCTCTCTCTTCCTTCTTCTCCCAACTGCAGCTACCAAACTTGCACACTTGTTGAGCGAATGAGTGAGTGAGATAATGAGGCACTGGCTTCCTTTATTTATACAAGTTGGTAGGCGCTAGAAAGGTGTCTCTTCATTGGGCAAGGCCGACTTGTCTTCTTAGTGGTTAAAACCACTTTAATTAGGCCTGGGGGCCGACTTCTCAATTTGCATAATATATTTAGGGTTTGAAAAATCCACATAAGGGGATTTAGTCAAGTACAAAGCCCGACATGATCAATCCACAAAAGGGGATTGATCAGATGAATAATAACTCAATAATAAATAGAATACTCTTTGCAGTTACAATATTTCAACAGATATAAATGTATTGATCTAGTGCATTGGCACGTGTAACATTATCCACCATGACGAGAAATTTGAATGCCATGTAAAGAGTCGAGTTGTAAAAGTCAAAGTTGCATGTCTAGGTCAAAGTCAAAGTTGTCAAGTTTGTCGCATGTCGCATGTCACATGTTGCATGTTGCATGTTGGATGTTGCATGTTGCATGCATGACATGTGCATGCTGAGTTAGTTCGCATGCATTGCCAAGTCACAAGGGCGAGTTGGATTCCTAACTGAAGTTTAAAATCAAGTTCTAATTTCAGACTCAAGTGTAAAGCTGAGTTATGACAAACATGCATTCAAGCTGCTAATTCGAGCCATCTCTTTCTCCTCTCCACTTCTTTATAAGAAAAGGTCGACCCTTCATTCTACACACTTGTATGCAGAGTAAGGGTGAAGGAGGATAGGCACCAAAGGAGTCCTAAGGCAACAAAAGTTCCTTGCAGACAGTGCTGTGTATATCAGTCCAAAAGACAACGAAGTTCCCTGCAGACAGTGTTGTGTATATCAATCCAAAAGACAATGAAGTGTTGATGATTACAGTTGCGTTAGACATTCTCTAGGACACAAACTTGAGAGAGAGCCCCTGAGAGGGGTGTGTGGTTCCTATGTGAGACAAAGTTGGAATGTAGAGATGGCCTCCTCCTTACAGAGAGTTGAGTAGAACTTCAGATGATTCTCCTGTGTAACGCAGTGAGAAAGGAGATCTGCTGAGTTGGACGTGCCTATGGCTGCGCACAAGGTGAACTTGTGAATTCCCATAGAGCTGGGTGCATCGTCATGAGATAGATATGAAGATGATGTATTAGCCTCCTCTAAGCAGATAGTTGAGATGAGGAACTCCAGTTGACTCTCTTGTGTAATGCAGTGGGAAAGAAGATCTGTTGAGTGCACGTGCTTGTGGATGAGCACAGGTGAACGTAATCCTAGTGGTTGAGCTCTAGTGAGTGTGGTTCTTCTGTGAGACGCAGTGAGATAGAGATATGGACATTCCTATGGATGTGCCCCTAGTGGTTGAGCACTAGTGGGTGTATAAGATCCCTTGCTTTATTGTTCAAGAGTCAGACTTGCCTGTAACCCTAATTGTAATGTAAAGAGTACATGTCAGCCCCACCTTAATGTAATTGATAATTAATGTAAAAGATAATTAATCTGGATATTATTAATTATATTGTGAGTTAGAGAGGTCGGCCTTGTTGTGCCAATAGACACT
>ML853066.1:16518-29900 GCA_009831015.1 Picea engelmannii | reverse complement strand
AGGAGATATGAAATCTCCTCGGAAGATTTCCTTGTTTCAGTGACAGAGAAGGAAGTCAATCAGAAAGACTAGGATATGGATCTTTTCAGTGAGACTAGAAGAGAAGTCAGTATTGACTTCCAAGATTGATCTAACAAATCAAGCATGTTGCAGATGTACAAACCCTGATGTGTGTCCAGAGGATTCTCCCAGCAAGAGGGAGAAGACTATGACGAGACACTCCAGTAATTGAAGAAATAGTTCCAGTATTCATGCAAACAACCAAAACAACCATGATTCATATATAGTATGAGATGTAGGGGGAGCAATCCCCATATTTAAAATTCAATGGCAGTTTGTGAAGTACATTAGTTGGGTCATGGAGACATGACTACAATAAAAGATAGAGTTACCTCCATGAAAGAAGAAGAGCTACCTTCAGTATCGATTATTGAGCCACTCTCAGTTTCAGATGAAGTTGTTGCCATGATGAAACAGAGGAGTTACTCTTAGATTTCAGCGGTCATAGTGAGAATGGATCAGCCATTCTCAACTTCAGAGCAACTACAAGTGCAGAGTCCCACTTCCAGAATAATAGATGCAGAAAGAGGAGAGGACATACTCTCAGGCAGTGAGACAGATAGTGCTTTAAGCACATAAAGCAAGCACATGATTGTGCACATTAAGTTGAAGTTGAAGCAAGTGTACCAGGATGGTACAATATCATTTGAAAGTTGAAGATAGAAAAACTCATGTCTATCAGTTGAAGGAATCTTTGTACGTGTTGAAGAAAGCTCCTAGAGCTTGGTATGGAAGAATTGACAGTTTCCTGACGAGCTTGGGCTTTACCAAGAGTAAAGTTCATTCTAACCTTTACTTCAAGGGTATGAATTGTGAGTCAGTTATATTATTGTTGTATGTGGATGACTTATTCTTAACTAGAGAAGAAAAGATCATCACAAAATTGTAAGAAGAAGCTCACTGCAGAATTTGAGATGAAAGACCTAGGCCTGATCCATTATTACTTAGGTTTTGAAGTTTGGCAGAGCCCATAGAATATCTTCCTTAACCAAGGGAAGTATGCAGTTGAAATATGGAAGAGGTTTGATATGTTGGAATATAAATCCATGAACACTCCCATGGAAACGAAGTTGAAGCTCCTGGTTGATACTTCGTCAAAATTGGTTGATGCTACGTTGTACAGTCAGATTATTGGTTCGGTGATGTATCTGACAAACACCAAGCGAGATATATGTTTTTCTTTGTGTTAGTATCTTGTAGAACCCAGACGTGTTCACCTTGATGATGCAAAACATGTGATGAGATACCTTAAGGGTACGTTGGGTTTTGGTCTCTGTTATACTAGAGATCATGACTTTAAACTGAGTGGTTATACCGATTCAGATTGGGCTGGAAGTGTCTCTGACAGAAAGAGCACTTTGGGATGTTGTTTTAGTCTAGGGTCAGCCATGATCTCATGGCAGAGTAGGAAGCAATCAATTATTGCTCTCAGCACGGCAGAAGCAGAATATATTGCAGCATGTTTCGCTAGTGGTGAAGCCATATGGTTTCGGATGTTGTTGACAAATCTATTTGATCTACAGATGGAAGTCGTTGTAAACCTATGTGATAACCATAGTTGTATAAAGATGATGTGTTCCATGATGAGTCGAAGCACATAGAGATCTGATATCACTTCATTTGTGATATTGTGCAGAGAGGAGCCATAAAGCTCCATTATGTTGGCATGGATGAACAAGTTGTTGATGTGTTGACCAAGCCTTTGTCTCGTGTATAGTTTAAGCACTTTCGAGACAAGCTTGGTGTAGTCCGAAAGGACCTCCCTTGAAAGGGGGAGTAGTGTTAATGCCAGCCTAGTGTTGAAGATTTCCAACCTCGTGCTGATGTTGTTGTGATGCCAGCCTAGTGCTGAAGATTTCCAGCTTCGTGTTGATGTTGTTGAGCTTCCAGCCTCGTGCTGAAGATTTCCATCTTCGTGCTGATGTTGTTGAGATGCCAACCTCGTGCTGAAGATTTCCAGCTTCGTGTTGATGTTGTTGAGATGCCAGCCTTGTGCTGAATATTTCCAGCTTCGTGCTAATGTTGTTGAGATGCCAACCTCATACAGAAGATTTCCAGTTGCGTGCTGATGTTGTTGAGATGTCAGCCTCGTGCTGAAGATTTCCAGCTTCGTGCTGATGTTGATTAGATGCCAGCTTCGTGGTGAAGATTTCCAGCTTAGTGTTGATGTTGATGAGATGCCAGCTTTGTGTTGAAGATCTCCAACTTAGTGTTGATGTTGATGATGCTCCAGCCTTCGTGTTGTGATGATGTTGTTGTTGATGTTGTATCAACCTCGCGCTATTATTGATGATGATGATGTATTAGTGTTATACTAATCCATGTTGATGCAAATAATGATGATGCCACCTCAGCTTCTTGTTGAAGATGATGATGATGATGCCACTTCAGCTTCTCGTTGAAGATGTTCATGATGATACTCTAGCCTCATGCTGATGAGGATGATGATGTTACTCTAGCTCCATGATGTGAACAATGATGATGAGAAAAACTTATGATGATTTATAGATATGCCAGTCAGTGTTTCAGATGTTGTTGATGTTGTTTCCCTCTCTTTCTCCTGATGATGTTGTAGAATACCCTTCTTGTTAAGGGGGAGTATTGAAATATTGTAACTGCAAAGAGTATTCTATTTATTATTGAGTTATTATTCATCTGATCAATCTCCTTTTGTGGATTGATCATGTCGAGCTTTGTACTTGATCAAATCCCCTTTTGTGGATTGGTCAATTCCTAAATATATTATGCAAATTGAGAAGTCGGCCCCCAGGCCTAATAAAAGTGGTTTTAACCACTAAGAAGACAAGTCGGCCCTGCCCAATGAAGAGACACCTTTCCAGTGCCTGCTAGCTTGTATAAATAAAGGAAGTCAGTGCCTCATTATCTCACTCACTCATTCACTCAACACGTACGCAAGTTTGTTAGTTGTAGTTGGGAGAAGAAGGAAGAGAGAGGTGCATTGCTCAATGTTGGATACTCTCTAGTGTTTTGGCTTATTGTCTTCGCATTGTATTGGCTATCTATATTAAGGAAGTTTTTGCTGGGTTTTCTCCCCCATGAGGGTTTCCCAGGATAAATGTTGTGTATCTCGTGATTGTGTTTCTCTCTCTGATCCTACCTATGCTATTGTTATCTAGTAAATTGAAAAGAAACATAATAATACCTCAAAACTTAACAATATCATTTGCAATATTAGGAAAATCGTTTGTTTCTAGCTCATAGGAATTTTATGTTCAACCTAACTTTCGCTAGATGCCTTGACTTTTGGTCATGGCTGACAAGGCTTGACTAGGCTCACAGAGGTTGTACGTTCCCTCTGACTTTTGCACTAGTCTGTCTATGCTCACAGACGTTGTACGTTCCCCCTGAATTTTGCACTAGACTGTATGCTCACAAAGGTTGTACGTTTCCCCTAACTTTTGCTTTACACTTACATAGCATCTCGTTTGTCCTGACTTTTGGTTTGACTCGCAGAGGTTGTACGTTCCCCCTGGGTTTTGTCAATACCTCACAAGACTAGTTGATTCTCCAAATCTCCCTGGCTAGCCTCACAATGGCCCATATGGCCTCTCATTGGAGAATGACTATCGATGCTACCAAATTTAACACTCCCTCTCAGCGAGGGAGTCATTCTCAGCCACACCAAGCTTGCCTCTCAACTGCACAAACTGTCGCAATGGAAAAGGCTTGGTCAGGATATTAGCTACCTGCTCGCCCATGGCTATGTTCGCCCATGACTATGTTCACTCGTGGCTATGTACTATAACTTTATAGTTTTTGTCTAGACCAAGTCTCGGATGTAATGGTACTTCATGTCAATATGTTTTGACCTGTCATGAAATATTGGGTTCTCTGTCTGTTTTATGCAACTTTGATTGTCACAATGAACCACCATCATCTCGAGCTTGTCACCAAACAACCCAGAAACCAATTTTCTGAGCCATATTGCTTCCTTGCTAGCATCACTTGTTGCAATGTATTCAACCTTTGTTGTACTCTGTGCAATGGATCCCTATTTCCAACTTGACCAAGAGATCATAGTGGATCCAAAACAGAAGTAGTATCCGGAAGTACTTGTCCGATCCACTAGGCTTCCTGCCCAGTTAGCATCTACATACCCATGCAGAAATAGACCACCACTGGATGTATATCTCAGACCATGGGTAATGGTCCCTCTGAGATATCTCAAGATGTTCTTTGCTTCCACCCAGTGTCTTTGTCTCGGTTCAATCACGAACTGACTCACTGCAATCACTGCATAGCATATATATGGCCTGGTGTGGATCATCTACATTAATGATCCAATCAACTGCCTATATATGGTGGGATCCACCAAATCTGAACCTGAATCAGAATCATGCAACATTCTTAGGTTGGTAACCATCGGAGTAGACATGGATTTGCAATCCATCATACCAAACCTCTTTAGTACATCCAATGTGTATTTTCCTTGAGCCAGAAATATCTCACCCTGTCTTTGCCAAACTTCCAATCCTAGGAAGTAATGCATCAAGCCTAAGTCTTTCATCTCGAATTCTGAGATTAGCTCCCTCTAAGTTTTTGGGAGTGTTTTTTGGGAGCGTTTTTAAGGTAGGGAGTGTTTTTTGGGAGCTAGGTTGTAGGGGAGCATTTTTAAAGAAGGGAGTGTGTTTTCCCTAGGGAGGGCGCTCTCAAAAAATGCTCCCCCACAGCCTAGCTTGGAACTATGTCGCAAACATCATTCTTCATGATGCACTGATACTCCATCATGGCATCCTTCCAAACCTGTTAGCCTATTACCTCCTCAAAAATGGAAGGCTCAGAACCAATGATGTTACTCATAAGAGCCACATAGTTGGAAAATCTCTACGGAGGTATTCTCTCCCTAAAGGTGCCTCTGGGGGATGTATGTCCCTCGGCATCCTTCAAGGTCTCTTAAATCCATCTAGGTCTCGTGTCCTCGTCACTAGTAGGATCCACAAACTCCTCTGGCAACTCCTCATGATATGAGGGTTGCTTCTCTACACTGGATGGAACTGTACTATCCTCAATCTTTGGGGCCTCTTGTTCCTCACCACCTGTTGTGATCTCATGGGACTTCCTGAAAGCCAAGTCCTCCTGAAACCTGACATCCCGACTAACCACAACATATCGTTGTCCTGGAATGTAGATACGGTAGGCTTTCAAAGTCTCATTGTATCCCACAAACATGCCCTTTCTTCCGGAAGGTTCCAACTTTGTTCTCTTCTCCTTAGGAACATGGATGTAGACTGGACAACTGAAGATCCTCAAATGCCCTATATTTGGTTTAACTCCTGTGAATGACTCCTTAAGAGTCTTGTCCTCCAAGATCGTATGAGGACTCTTGTTCTGAACATAAATTGCAGTGTTACATGCTTCTACCCAAAGCATCATAGGTAGATCATGGTCATGCAACATTGCCTTGGTAGCCTCAACTATGGTCTGGTTCTTCCTCTCTGTAACCCCATTTTGCTATGGGTTGAAAGGCACTAGCATCTCCCTCTTAATCCCTGCTTCCTTATAGAAGCTCTTGAACTCGTTTGAGGTATACTCATCCCCATTGTCTGACCTCAAAACCTTGATCTTCTTCCCTCTCTGATTTTCCACCAGAGCTTTGAACTCCCTAAATCGACTGAAGACTTCATCCTTGGTCTTCATGAAAACAATCCATGTCCTCCTGGAATAATCATCAATAAAGGTCAGGTAATAAAGGAAACCCCTCGCAAATGGAACTAACATCGGTCCACACATATCTAAATGTACCAAGTCCAGGATTTCCTTGGACCTATTACCACTACTTGGAAAAGCAGCCTTGGCATTCTTTCCTAGTGCAAGACCTTTGCATACTCCCTGGTGTTCAGTTCCAAACTCTGGAAGACCTGTAACCATCTTTCTTAATACTAGCAATGCCTGGTGATGTAAATGTCCCAAAATCCTATGCCAAAGCTCGCATAAACTTTCATTGTCATGTACTAGGGCTTGAGTTGGCTGACCAGCCAACTTGTAGAGACTGCCATCACGAGTATCAATGAACTTTTATGAGTCAAGACTCAATCCTTTTGGCCAAGCAAGAACCTTCCCATCTATGAATTTCATTGCATACCCCCTGCCCTCCATGGCAGAGATAGAGAGTAGGTTCTTCTTCCATCCAAGTACATACAACACTTCACTCATCTTGAGAGACTTTCCGGATTTCATTTGAAACGAAGCTATGCCAACTCCCTCGGCTGCATATTTGGCATTATCACCAATTTCCACTTGCAATCGTGAGTTCTCCTCTGTCAAACTAGTGAGTCATTTATGTGATCCTATCATATGACGAGAAGCTCCTCTATCCACCAACCAAGTCTCCATGGTGACCTACCTAGAACAAAAACAAAATATCTGCAACAACAACCTGTTGTACTTGCAGCAGCAAAATTGTGTTTCAAAGATGATTCCCTTCTCTTCAAAGCCTCAGCTCTGATACCATGTCAATTTTCACATGCAACTCTATGTGACTAATTTCAGATCTGAAAATTGCTTCCTAGTGATCTAACAGTAAACACTAGCTATTATAACTGAACAATTTTACACTTAAATTATTGACTAAAAATATAGCAGTGGAAACAACAAGATCAGAGATAAATCATCAACGCATATGAAACACAAAATTTATGTTCTGTAACTCTGTCAAACTCTGAAATTCTGAGGGAAAAACCATCCATCTCAACTGTCACAAAAACCACCAAATCTAAGGACAAGACCAGTCCTCTCTACAACCATAAAATCAACAAAATTTCCAGGGCAAAATCCAACTTACAAATATGTTGCAGACCACCTGTACGGCCTGTAGACGTCACCCATATTGTTGTTGATGTCAGCCTGTACGGACCTGCTCCTACCCAAAAACATTGTACGGACATACGCAACTGTCCTTACTAGAACCAGTGTACATACGTGAATGTTCCCACTAAAACCTGCGTACATGTACAAAAACTTGTACGGACACTTTTGAATGATTTGCTCTCTACGGCTTACTTTGCTCGTGCGTCCTTCCTCACTTCCCACATGTGAGGAAAAACCCTAGGCCAGATTGCCTAGGTGCAAAAATCTCCTTATTGAAATTGTTGTGCTCCCTAGCACGAGTGTTTACTCACTTATGCTAACTCCATGATGCCACAATGACGAAATGTCACAATGATTTCTCTACTTTATATACAAGTCTAATGAGTTAGTTTAGGAGCCCTTCCTAAACTCAACAATTAATTCGAATATTTTATTCCTCTATGTGGGTGTGACACCCCATCACATGCCCACAAAGCCCATCAACTTGCCCATGAAGCCCTAGCTTCATTCCAAGGCCAATTTCACTAAAACGAAAGGTTGATCTAGTGCCAACGAAGATTCCCACATGCCTGGCACCATGGCCCCTAGTGGGATTACCTCCTGAAGCTACAAAATCATCAACATCTAAGGAGTTATAACAGCATAGGAGGTCAATGACACCAACAGAATGAATAGTAGATTGATGCCAAGGGAAGACACAATCCAATGGTTGTTTTAAATATTGCATTCGAAGAACCCATTCTTCAAGATGTGTCGAAGATTGGTGCACAGAGGTCAATGACCTTGGGAGATTTCTTGAGAACTCCATGATGTGCTTGCAAGCATGTGCAGGCACTAAAGAGTTATTTCCATGCCAAGAAGCAACTGATCCTAGTAGGAGAATGGAAACCACATTTCCCTTGTGGAATTGTTATGTGATGGCATAGCGTGTTGGGGTCACACTAAACACAGACTAGCATTTGACTTGGCTTCATTGGCTACCCAGATGCACAATCTCCAACACTAAGAGAGAGATGTGAATGAGTGTTGAATGTACAGTTCGGATCTAGAGATTTCTTAGAGCTGAGAGTCGGTGAACAAGCTTCTACCTTGCGAGAACAAGCGAGCCAACAACTAGAGCGAGAGCCATAGTTAGAACTACAGCCAGTAGCCACAGCCACAACCCAGAGCCAGAGCTAGAGTCAAAGTCGTTGCCAAGAACCAAACTCAAAGCCATGTTCCATAGAAGCTAAGTCACCTGGTTTGAATTCGAATTCGAGTTCGATGACCTTGGATTTCGACAAAAATTCAAGTGAAAATTTACGTAATAAAATTCAACATATTATAAAATTTAAAAATATATGTAGGCCTAGGGAAGAGGACTTTGTGGTTGTGGCCCGTAGGGAGGAAACTCGTTGAATAGAGGACTACAGAATTGGGTCGAGCAAACTCACAGATGAGTATGCAACTGTGAGAGGACACTTGTCGAACGAAGGACGCTGGAACTGGGTCGAGCGAACTCATGAAAGAGTATGCAACTGCACAAAACGTCGACAACAATGAGAATTACGTTCGACAATTCGAACTTGGAGTAAATGAAAGCTATGGCATGAAAACCACGCGAAACAAGCGGCTAGGGTTTAATTTTTTTAATTTTTTGTTTCCCTGTCGAATTATGGGGCCGAATTTGAACGAAGCCTCAATTTTTTAAAGATTTTATTCATCGTGCAATTCGAATTTGAGCTTGATTTCAGGTTTGGCTTGATATTCGTCGAATCTAGATCGAATAAATTCAAATTGTCTTCAGATTCGGTGAATTTTGAATTTCTAGGAAGAAAATCGACGAATGCAATGACTTAGCAGAGAAGTAGACAAAAGGTACATTGATCCAGATTAGTTTCCTTTGAGCTTTTCGAGACCAAAAAGCCTCGCAATGGGGAGGTGTGATCCGAAATAGATCTGAACCAACGAATGGTTGTAAGACTTAGTACCTACAAGCCAATTCGACAATTAATGAAGGTTAGGCAAACTCTAAAAAACAATGCAAATGTAAAAGGGAATAAGACAAAATGACAATGAAAAAATGGAAAAACTAAAAATATAAAATATAAAACAGGAGGGAATAGGATGAGGAATGGAAAACGAAAGATCAACAAGTTGGCCTCTACATAACCTCATCTCTTTATAATTCCTCTTGTAGTTTCATTCTCAAAGGGGCTTGTGTCCAAGAGAGAAGGATGCACAGAAAGAGCCATAGGCTACATTGTACCAGAGATTGCCAAAATAGACTGAGCAAACATTTGAAGTTGGTTTTCCCATTTGGGTTTCCACGGTAAACACTCTATCTTGTGGGATGAAATTTTCTCAATGGCTATGTTAATGGTTGTTCATGACTTATTGATGATCCATCTGTGTTAAAATTCTATGTGTGAAATGTTGCTCTTACCTTGTTCAATATGATGGTTTTAGTGTGTTAACGATGGAAGATAACAATGACCAATTGTATTTATGTTAGCTTGATTCAAAAAACCATTCTTCCATCATCATTTTGTGAATTCCAACAACTCTAAGGTACCCATCATCCATTTTACCCTGAGAATTGGGATCTACGGTTTCCATTAAGGGGCTTGCTACCACAAAATCTAGCACCTTAGTGCAAATCCTTCACAAGGTTCCATGACTAGTGGAACATCAAAAGATGTCACCACTATGACCTAGGGAACAACTTTCCTCGTTTAGAGAAGGATGTATCCAACACAAAGGAGGCTTCCCTGGTAGGACTTGGAACACCTAAGGCAAGACACAATCAAGTTTAAGGCTTCCTAAGTAGCTACACCAAAATACTACCAATGGGTTATGTCAAGCGAGTTAGGGTTTAGGTGGCTAATGTAAGTCAATTCCAAATTTGGTTTAAGGTATTCTAGGGCTGATCTAGGGGATTTACTAAGAAATAATCTTGTACAAAACAATTCCTAAACCACTCAAATCTTAAATTAATGATGCCTGTTATCCGCATTTTGTGGATAACTAAGGAGATGATGTCTCGAGGCCCTCAGGTTGTAGATATGGAGTGTCAAGAGACTACATGACCAGCAGTACCATTTGCACAGATGGAAAACCCACTCACCACCACAGATGGTCACAGGTTTACAGATGGCATCCAACACACCAATTGGCTTCCGGAAGGCAATGGGCCTTGCTCCATGAGGTACAAGTCAGTGTTATGGTGAGCATTATTTCAATATCTAAGCCATTTGATTATGTTGTATCTTAGATTGCTCTAGATTTCATGATATGTGCTTGGACATTGTGCCTTTTGCCCTGCTTAACCTTGGTAGTTGACATTGTGCCCTAGTAAGTGGTCTTCTTTGGGAATGGGTTTGCTACTGGGAAATCCTTTAATGAGCCACTGTACAATTCCTGACCATACTTACCACTTTCCATCATTATTCCCCTCCATTTCCTTATCTCTTGGGATTTTTAGGGTGTATTGACCCAAGAAGGGGTTGTCCCTCATTCTATGGGAAGAAGGGGCTAAAGGCCCATAGGGGTTGGTGTTTGATAAAGATAAAAGCCATCTATGAACCTTCTAGATGATTCGCCCAAGGATCACCCAAGAAAGCAATAAAACGCTTATCTTTGAATAAAAGGAGACCCATAATATAACAAAAAATGCCTAAAAGGTAGATTGAAGGATAGGAGGTCTCATCACGAGCCAACCTATCATGTTCATGGATATCTAGTGGTATGACATTGTCATTATCTGGTCACCAAACCAGGGCAGTGACTCAGTTTCATGGCTAAGAGAAGGGGGGTCTTATCACGAGCCAGCCTTCTCATTTCCATTAGGCATTTGTGGGTAACATTGCCACCATCTGGTCACCACGCCAGGGCAGTGACCTTCAACCTCTCCTTGTGCTATTGTGAAAGAAAAGATAAAGAAATAAAGCTAAAAGGAAAATGATGGGCTTGGAAAAAGTGCATTGTGGACGAAGGTACCACACACCCTCTACAAAGGCACCCATGAATTAGACACTACGACCCCTAGATGTCATGAGCCCTATGCCCATTGAGTCTTAACGCCATCCACCTCATACACTTTACATGGCTTAGAGATGGACCTCTTGGAGGCTCTCCTTGACCTAGGGCAAGGCCTACCCAATAGGACACCTCGTCAACCCTCCCATACTTGAGCTTGACAAGTCACATAGTGTCTTTGAGTTGTTAATTGTTTGATATAGTAATCTTTGATGCACATGCTTAGATGGCTTATTTATTGATTGGATCCACTTATCATGATGTTATGACTTGAGATCCTTAGAAGGCGTGTTCATTTGTCTTTGCGGGACCTAGCTGGTGGACAGTTTTGGGAAAACAAGCCTAACTTGGGCTTTAATGGGGCTACAAGCCCACAGGTTGGTTGCCAGGGGCCCGCATGTCAAATGAGAAAAAGATAACTTAGACGGCCTTGATGATGACTTGGACGAACTTGCCCACCCATTTCTTGCCAAACGATTTTACCAGGAGGGGCAAAACGTCCTGTTATAGCACAGTTTGTAGCTAGGAGTAGAGGCTATAAGGTAGAAGACCAAACTGGCATAACAGGAACCTATCCCACCCAATGTCACCACAATGGGTAGGTTCTTTCTCTTTAGAGGCTAGGCCCAGGGGAGACGTCCCCGGTGACTTGGGGTTTTGAAAGGGCAAGAAATAAAGGACAAAGACAAATTCCCCTTTCACAAGTCACCACCCAAAAGATAGTCCCGGCTAAACAACCAATAATAAAGTAAATCCCCAATGAAGAACACCTATTTGGAACAAAGCAACAGCAAACTAATATATGCAAGCTATATTTCAAAGGGTAGTACTTCATAAGACTACCGGATAAATGTATATGAGCAATATAGCAATAAATGTTGACGAAGTCAATGTTTATTAATAGCAATAAAGAGATATGACACTCCACCAATAAATATTGGAAGAATGTGGCATTCACAGTAACCAATCAACACTTTATTCAATTAGTGCGTAAACCATCATTCAATTGCTCTTAAAACAAGACATTGCTGCATCAAAGATGAAATAACCAAGGATGACGTCAGCGACTTAGGGTTAGTGGAGATAGGGTTTCAATTCAAAAAAAGGTTTGAGAGTGTTTTAGATCCAATTCTACTTCAACGCTGGAGGTCTGAGATCAGTGCCTTGGGGTTAATGGAGTCAATTTAGTAGAGGACGCAAGGGTTGAAGGAAGATGGCTAAGGACTAGAGGGAAGAGTTCTGAAGTGCTGCTATGGCAGGGCCTCAGAATCAAAACCCTAGGGGAGAGAGGCTCACTACAATGTTGCTAAAGAAAGGCCTCGTGCCCTCTCCTCCTTCCTTAGGTTGACCTGGCAAAAACGGCTAGCATGAAAGATAAATCAAGACAAGAGAGTGCAATGAGGAAGAGTGTTGCTAAAGCAAGGCTCTATCATCAAACCCTAGAAGAAAAACGGCCCAAGTTGTAAATAACCTAGCCCTGGGACGTCTCCTCCTTCTTGACCTCTGGAAAGTATGGCTAGCTCAGGGGGAAGAAGAAATGAGAGTATGGCTAGGCTCTTTCTTCCTTCTTCAATGGCTGAAAATATCTCTATTAGGGGACATGAGACACGGACCTACTTGTGTGCTTGTCACCTAGGGTTTTGATTCAACAAATTATAAATACATGTAAAAAAATAAGACTACAACCATTCAATCAAGATTGCAGAAAAATACTTACAATTCATCAAGAAATAACCATGCAAACCCTAGTTGTAACACCTTCCTTCAAGAGAAACACCATAAAATGCCAAGAAATGCCTTCCTTCAACAAGTGTGCCTCACTAAACCAGCAAAAATACCCAAGTAGGGTGCTAAAAATCAGACCTCACTAATGAGTGAGTGATGAATACTGATAAAATGAGGCTAAAACTCCTCAATATATAGTGTATCAATGACCTAATTTACTTTTTAGGTCATAAAAAGGCCGACAAGGCTAGAATATCAAAAGTGATTTTGTTTTACATTAAATGTTCTTTTTAAAACCCTAATTGAGCTAAAGGTGAGACGTCACCCCTTCTAAGGGAAACGTTAGCCCTTTCTAGGGCCATTGCAGCATCCAGAAACCAAACGTTAGCCCTCCTTAGGCTCTTCCAAACTGCCACACGTGCCAACAACCCTGTCCATCTGCCACATGCTCAAGGTGACGTCATGGGCCATCCAGGGCAAACGTTCCACTGGAAGTGGGTCAATCCCCCTAGGTCGGGCTCTGCCAAAGTGCCTCTGATGAAACGTCCTCTTCTTCTCCGGTGCAAAACCCTGATCAACCATCGCCCTGTCTCTGCCCGCCTAATGGGGTCTCAGCATCCATCTGGTGGGCTCTTCAGCCCCATGGAGGTCCGAACTGATCATCTCCCCATGTGTACCGGTCCAAATGGTACCTGTCCGTCAGGCATGGTCCTGCACATCAAAAGCTACGCCCTCCATGGGCTCATTAGTCA
>WSFP011379094.1:0-29900 GCA_009831015.1 Picea engelmannii | reverse complement strand
GGTTTTCAAATCATCGTATGTCCAAGAAAATATATCTTTAAATTTTTTAAACAATTTTATGAATGCAAATATTTCTTGTTGAGAACACCCTTTGCCCATATTAATATTCTGAGGATTATCTTGTGTTCCTAAGTTTATAGTTTCATAAAGTAATGAGGAAGTATTTGTTTTGCAATTAACCACTCCCATAAACTTGTCATGTAAATCAAATTTTTTCCTAATCTAACAACAGACTTAGGAATACGATTTACCAGATCGGATGATGTTTCAGCAGAACGAGGGTCAAATATTACTAAAAAATCACATAGATTTTCATTGTAAATACTTTCATCAATCACAACATCTTGGAAAGTGTCCTCCATATGCAAAAAAATTATGATTTGTTGGTCATCATCAAAGACTCTCCAATTGGTGATATTGTTGGGGATCAATGGTCTGAACATCAATTCAACAAAAAATGCATTAGGAGAAAAACCCTCAACAGGTAATAATTTTGACGCAACATTAGACAATAAATCAGCTTCAAAATTACTAGATCTAGGAATAGAACTTATGTTAAAAGCGATAAATTTATGGATTAAGTTCCATACCTCGGTTTGGTAGTTTTTGAGATGAGGTGATAAACAATGAATAGAATTTTTTACCTATTTAAATACAATTTCAGAATCCCCAAATACCATCAAGCTTTGCACCTTAAGATCTATGGATTTCTTTAGTCCCTACAGGAGTGCTTCATATTCTGTTGTGTTGTTAGTAAACTCAAATTCTAATCGACGGGAAATGAATTTCTTATTACCTTTGGGGTTAATCAACACACAACCAACACCGACTCCTTCACGAGATTTAGACCCATCAAAGTATAAAGACCATATTTTGTCATTATCAACAAAGCTTGCATTATTTTTCAAAATGGTTTTTTGAGTATGGCCTGGTATTTCAGATTGCTAATCTAGATTTGTAATAGTGGATATTTCAGTCAAAAAAATCCCAAAGAAAGTGTTCATACCTTGAGCTTCAATTGTGTTTACACCAGCGGTAAAAGGCTCATTTAGATCCATAACAGTGTACTTAAGATAATGTTCCCTATTAATTTTGAGCTTGTTAGGTTGGTCGTTCTCCGGTAACCACAGATGAGACCAATCTGTAGCAAAATAACCATGCAATTTTTTAGACCAATCTCTTCTCAAGAACAAGACATAAAATTCTAGAATGTCAATGACAACTATGTCAATTACCTGGTGCACTTTTGGGTTAGATGACAATCTAATCAATACATCTTTAAGTTCACCAACAATTGTGACATTAGTTCTATCTAACTGAATAATTTTCAGATCGGAAGGTTTGACTTTAACATTAATATTCTGAAAAACAGACAAGGGCATTACATTCGATGAGGCCTCAGAATCAACCATACAATTGTGCACATTTCTATTGAAAATTTAGAAATTTAACATGAATGGTGGTACATTTTTCATGGTGTGGGAGTAGAAATTTGTTGATCTTTTCCTGTTGTATCTGAAATTATTTTATTTAAATTTCCTATAGTTTTACCTGGTGTGTATTTATTCACGACATCTTTTGTTTTTCTTATGCCATTTTCTGTTTTTTTTTTATTCAAAGGATCATTCTTTTTACTATTATCATCTATACTTCGCAACATTTTCTGTAGGATAAGAGGGAATTTGAGCAGTTCAAAAATCAATATATGTTCCCTTAGTTTTTTAATATCTTCAACAAGATCATATTCTAAATATAGGGAAACATGATTTCATGATGTTTCAAATTGTTTTAGTTATCTTGATACCGTATTCTTACTTGTCTCGGGTGAATATGTGTTTTGCACCTTACTTCGAGTGTCATATGGGTGTTGGTTTTTATAGACAGTTTCAAAATTAGCTTGGAAATACTGTCGAAAAGATGTTTGAATAATGGGGGAGATGAGTCCTCCTCTTCAGGTGTTTCTTCTTCACCTACATCATTTTGGTTTTTAGGCAGGACATAAACAAAACTATCATTTTCATCTAATATTGCTTGTAAATCATATTGTAACCCTTCAAAATTCAGACCTTTTGTAGTCAGATTTGGTCTGTTGGGAGGAAGAGGTTTCCTAAAAGGTGGTCTAAAGTTCCATTTACTTGAATATGCTTCTTCAACAGATCTTTTCAAGTCTATGACTTGATTATATAACTTATGAAAGGCTTTATGTAAACCCTCCAAGTCTAAAGTTTCTTGTTCTTTTTTATTTGGGGAAGCTCTGATAAGGATTTCTATTTTCTTTTTAGAAGAGGAAGTTGATTCATCTTCCACATTTGCATTATCCTTTAAACTTAGAATATGATTTTTAATGAGGACTGCCTCCTCAAAAGCTTCTAGCAATGTGTTTTTCTTAGACCTATAAACCCATATAGCTATATTATGATGTAGGGCTTTAGCATAGTATGCAATAATCAAGTTTTCAACATGCATCGTTTCTGTAGGGATTTTATTTTTAAGCGTAAGGAATATCTGATTGAAATTCTTGAATTTCTCTTTGGGGTTCATTTTCATGTTGGACAATTCCATTACTAAAACTTCTGGGGATTTATCATCCCCGAAATTTTCTAAGAAAAATGTCTCAAACTTGTCCCAATAAGCGATAGTTTGGGGTTGTTGTGCAAAATACCACGTGGAGGCATTTCCTTCAAAGGTGTAAGGGAATAGACTACACACGACGTCTTTTTTTTCGACGTTTCAAAGCCTAACAACTAACATGAATTTTTTGATACGATCCTCAACTGATTGCTTCGAATCGGGGTCAAATTTTGGTAACCACTTTTCAGGATGTTTGGGTAACGAATGTTGAGGTCCGGGTACTACCATGGCATCTTAATCAATCCAAGGTACAATGTGATTATGTAAAATGTAAAAGAGATAAACACATTTGTATTTCTATGTAAAATGTACACTCTTGTGAAAAATACCACGTGGAGGCATTTCCTTCAAAGGTGTAAGGGAATAAACTACACACGACGTCTTCGTGTTCGGCATTTCAAAGCCTAACAACTAACATGAATTTTTTGATATGATCCTCAACTGATTTCTTCGAATCGGGGTCAAATTTTGGTAACCACTTTTTAAGATGTTTGGGTAATGGATGTTGAGGTCCGGGTACCACCATGACATCCTGATCGAGCCAAGGTACAATGTGATTATGTAAAATGTACAAGAGATAAACACATTTTTCTTTCTATGTAAGATAATAGGACGATAATCACATTGTACATTGTACATTTTACATAAGTATTTCCATGACTATTATGTTCTTATCATAACATTTTGCAAGAGCATGAAAAGACAGGATGACACAACAAGCTTCAAACTAGTTATGAAATTATATCAAAGGATTTGAGTCTCTGTACACATCAAACCTTGCTCATGCTTGTTCCACATCTCTCTTAGACCCGACATTGCTTCATTGCATGTGATCGTTCATAGCCCTAACGATGGTGCCTTAGTATCATACAAGTATTTCTCCACTACCAGCAAGCATCCATAGCCTTGACGGGTTTTATTTTACTTCCCACACTTGTAAGTCCTTTCAAATTCCATTTAATAACTTTACACTCTTTTAAATATATTAATTTATAAGATATTTCTTTACATAATGAGTGTGATGGAAGCGGGGTGATACGAGAGGTATTTTGAATGGAAAAATTCAAGTGGATAAAAATTAATTCTAAGATTTTACTTCCACTTATAATTATCGTTGTTTCCAACTTTATTCATGATGGATGAAGCTCTTATAAAATATTTACATAAGTTTTCATATGTTAGGATTTTTGTCTTTAATAACAAGCAAATATTTCCTTAAAGATATAATGATCAAAGGAATACCCTTCAATATTTAAAATCAAGATAAACCTTCCTATGTATTACCATAATGTAATGAATGATACCACTTTTACAGAGAAATAAAAAAAATTACAATATGTACAAATAGCCATTTTGCATGACTAGGCAAAGTATTTTTTAAGAATTTGGCCATTGACGGGGAGGTTTTCAATCTCTCTATTTAAATTTTGCAAAATAAATTTTGATGGGCCAAGTTTTTTGGAAATAATAAATGTTCCTAGATGTTGAAATTTGGTATGTTTTCCCTTTTCTCCATGAGCCTTGTCCCATTTCAGGACTAGATCTACGACCTAAAATTGCTTGTCATTATTTGAATGTTTGTCGAACGGTATTTTGATTATTGTTCGATGTTCATGAAACTTTTATTTAGTTTTATCACGTTCTTCTTCCAATTTAATTAATGCATCAATTCCCCTTTGCATCTTAGAAAAAGGTTCTTCTTAGACAAATTGGGCTAACTGTAAAGAAGGAAGAAAAATATTGGGAGGTAGAATGACTTATTTCCCATAAAGTAGGAAACAAGGTGAATTCCCTATTGACTACTTGGGAGTTACTCTTCCTACCCATAATGCATTATAAAAAAAAAATGTGCCAATTTATTTGGTGTTTATGAACAATATTTTTTAATATTTGAATTAAGTTTTTATTTGTTGATTCAAATAAACCATTCCCCTAGGGGTAATAGTTCGTTGAATATTTAGCCGTAATCCCTTTCTCAAAATAAAATTTAGTTATTTTGAGGGATGAGAAGTATGATGCATTATCCAAAAATAAGGAATTTGGGACACCAAACTTGAAAATTATGAACTGATTAAGGAACAAGATCACTTGTTCTTCGTTAACTTGCTTAAGAGGAATGGCTTCAATCCATTGCATAAAGTAATCAGTTTTGGTTAGAATATATTTGTGGGACTGTGAATATTTGGGGTTGATTTATCCAATAAATTCCAGGCCCCACTGCTCAAATGGAATTTCCACTTCAACAGGTTGTAATGGAAATGCATGTTTCCTTTCTCTTCCAGCTGATGTTTGGAATAATTTTCATTTTCTTGCATATGAATAACCAGCTCAGAACAAGGTAGGACAATAGTAGCCGAGGTAGGACAATAGTAGCCGAACCTTATAAACTTGTGTGTCGTTTTCTCCCAACAAAAATTTCCACCGGCTGGTCCATTGTGAAGTTGAGCCAACACCTTATCTGCTTCTGGTTTTTCAAGGCATATTACAAACACATTATCATAATTTTTTCTAAAAAGTGTTCCATCAATCAATTTGTATTTAGTTTATTTTAACCTTAAATCTCTTCTTTTCTTAGGCTCTAATTATTCATGAGAATAACCATGACTCAAATAATATTTGATTTCATTATACCAATAAAAATTCGATGTATGTACATATAAGAAATCATTGCTCACCTCAAGTTCATTGTCCCACCCACTTTGATCACTTACCTGAGAGTTCTCTGAATCAACTACTAATTTTCAAAAACCTTGTCCGCTTACAATCTTTGTTGGCTTGATATCAAATTCATATTCTTGAAGTGTGTTCATTCAATTTTCTCTTTTGTCGCCCAAATATTTTTGAGCTAACAAGTTCCTAATTGAAGGATGAGGTACAATGACCTTTTTGTGTGATTTCAAAAGATACGGGAGAATTTTTTTTACTATTTTAAAAACAACATAATCCTATTTATCAATATCAACGTAATTCAATTATGCACCTTGTAAACTAGAATTCATAAAATATATGGGAATTTTAGAACCTTCACCATTTTTTTCAGTCAAAACGACTTCATAAGAAACATCAAATGCAAAAGTATACAAAAGAAAATATTTCTCGAAATCTAAACTCATTAAAGGAGATTGAAAATTTATTCTTCAATATTTCTAAAAGATTCTCTTTATTTTTCATCCCATCTAAATGTAGAGTTCGTTTTAATCATGTCCTATAAATTTTTAACAATTCTAGTGAAGCTAGAGGCAAATCTCCTATCAAAATTAATTTTCCCCAAACAAGATTGCATTTGTTTTTATTATGAGGAAAATAAATTTGTGAAACAAAATTGGTTCTTTCATAATCTATTACAATCCCAAGTTTAGAAACAATGAAACCCAAAATTTTCCCTTCTATTACCATGAAAATGGTCTTTTTAGGATTTAAGGAAGTCCCATATCTTCTGCATCAATCAAAGATTTGTCTTAAATGATGAACATGTTCATTTATGTCTCAAGAATAAACTGCAATATCATCCAGATAAACAACCATGGATTTATTTATTAGACCTCTAAAAGAGTTGTCCATGGCTCTTTGGAAAGTGTTTCCAACATTAATCAAACTGAAAGGCATCTTCCGGTATGCATAGGTTCCCCACTTAGTTATAAAGGTAGTTTTGGTATGATTTGGTTGTGATACCAATACCTAATTATAACCAGAGAAAACATCTAATAAGGAAAACATTTGAGCACCAACTACCTTTTATAGAATTTGTTTCATTAGTGGAACAAGGTAATTATCATTTTCTGAAGCTTTATTCAAATTCCAAAAATCAATGCAATTCCTAATATCCCCATTATTTTTACAAACTATAACTAAATTAGAAATCCATTATGAATGTCTAACCGGGAAAATGATTTTATCCTGTAAAAATTTGTTTAATTATTTCTTGATTTGAGGTTCATGATTAGGATGAATTTTCCTAGGATTTTGTTGTATAGGCTTAGCATCACTTCTAGTATGAATGACATGTTGGATGATTTTTGTGTCATATACTTTGAGATCATCATAAGACCAAGAAAAGATGTCCTTATATTCCTTAAAACCATTTATGAAAGAGCTACACTTTGAATGGGAAAAATCTATTCCTAGATTGATATTTTGGGGGTTTTGTTCAGTTCCTAAATTTATTGTTTCATATTCCATTGAGGAACTATTAGTTTTTGAATTTGTTTTGATTTTGAATATATCTTGCAAATCGTAGAATTTTTCTAAACTTACTATATTTTTTGGGATGCCACTTTATGGATATGACACATTACCTAAAGAAGTTTCATTTATTTCTTGGTTGTGTTGGTCTTCATCAATGATATAATATTTAAAGGTTCCTTCTTGTGTAAGAAATTTTATGATCTGGTCATCATCATCAAAAACCCTCCAATTTGTAATATTGTCGAAGACTAAGGGCCTGGAAATTAGTTCTACCAAGAATTTTTCAAGAGAAATATTTGTCAAAGGGATCAATATGGAAGCAACATTAGCTAACATATAAACTTCAACATTTAATGCTATTGATATAGAGATAATGTCAAAATCTTAAAAAAGATCAATTAAATTCATTACCTTGTGTTGGTAGTTTTTAAGGCAATTATAAATGCAATGAATCATATCATTTACCTTCTCATTACAATTTTAGAATCACCAATCACTCTTATTACTTTTATTTTCAAATATGTATCTTTTCTGAGGCCTTGAATAAGAGCCTCATACTCTGCAATATTATTGGTGCAATCAAATTCAAGTTGTCATGCCATCAGTATTTTATTTCATGTAGGATGTATGAGAACAAAACCAACTCCTACACCTTCATTTGATTTAGGACTATCAAAATACAAAGCCCAACATTATTTTTTCTTTATCAAATCAACATTTTCTATATTTGAATAATCAGAGTTTCGAACCTAGGTAAAATGTAAAATTTTATCTCCCAGATGGGGTGATTGATGGCCTATGAAAAGATACAAGTGACATCCATCAGCAAAGGGTGTTATTAACCCCTACTGCCAGCCCCCCTCCCACATTGTTTGAATGACCAACACTCAAACAGGAGTAATGGAAGTGCAGTGGGAAACTCTAAAAATTTTAATGGCCCCCCACATGAAACAGGCTTGGTGTGTTGGAGTAGGTACTAGCACTCAAGAATCTATCACCTCTGCCTTCATGGAAATTATGTCCACCAATTCGTGGGGCAATTTGAAGGTAAGAGCCCTTGTGCACTCCACCATTCTCATTTTTCTGCGGACTCTCTTGTTCCTTGGGTTTTCTGAGCTCTTTCACTTTGGTCGGCCTCTACCCCTTAGTCAGTCACTTTGTACAACCCTCACCCCTCCTCCATGCCAAGAGAGAGGGGAAATTCCAAGAGAGGATCGATGTTTTACAACTCCTTAACTAGGAATAACAGGATCTCCCCCTTGAAACTCACTCTAATGACCACCAACTCTCCCAACCCTGGACAGAACTGATTGGAACTTCCTCAACACTCCCCTCCCCCCCTCTCTGATCCCATGTTTGACTCTGGAAGTTGCCCGATTGAGGAGGAAATTCCTCTGTTTGAAATTCCTCCTCAAAATGTCCCTCCCAAGATGAATATTGTCGCCAACTCCCAAGACGACTCCCTGGTTCAAAGTGATGGCATAGGCAGTTGCATAGTGGAGGAATAAATCCCCCCCGGTTGGCAGGTTTATTGAATTACATCCACCATAATTTCCTTGAAATAAGCTCCTCCAAAGACTGTGAATGTAGATATGGATCTTCATAAGCACAAGGTGGAGAAAATTGAGAAACCTCTTCTCGCCTCACACCCGCTCTCGGAAGAAAATCTTCATATTATCTTCGACATGTGGTGGACACTCGATGACCAATTGCCCAATAAACGCATTCTCGAACAGCAAATGGACCTCTTGTTCAATGCCCTGTTAGAAGCATCGGATAAGGAACAATGTTCGACCTGTTGTAAAAGGTTCATCCCAACCTACAATATTCATGGATGCCCAGGTTCACCCATCGCCTAGCTCCTCTAGTTTTTTTATTTCTGGTTTTGTTATTTTCTCTGATATATGGCAGTTAGTCTACCTCAGGATGTATGGTAGTTTTTTAAGGCAGTTTGTTTTGCAGTTGTTTTGTTCAACATGCTACATGTAAGACATCTAAGACCTTTTTGTAAGCCACATGTTCTGGTTTCCCAACTATGGTAGAACAAGTGGCAGAAGATAAGCAATGTAATGACAGATATTGAAGGCAATATATAATATCTCTTTATTTACAAAAAATATATATATAAAATTTTAGAATGCAAACATGTCTCAAGAAAAAGCGAAGTCTATGTAGGGAAATTTCCAAAAAATGAGTCATTGCAGAAGTTTCCCAATATAGATTATATAAACATGATAGGTTCATTAGGATCATTCAAATATGTAACAAAGTGTTTCATATGGTATTCTCATTCTACTTTTATTTGATCTAGTCAACCATTAAAAGGTAACCAAAGGTGTGACCAATCAGTTAAGAAATATCCATGTAGTTTCCCTGACCAATCCCAACTTAAAAGTAAACCATAAGATTCAAGGATGTCAACTAATATGATATCAATGGTTTGATGAACTTTGGATTGGAAGATAATCTAATAAAAACATTCATTGGTTCTCCTAGTACTTTTACACTTGACTTGTCCAATTGTACTATCTGTATAGCATATTTTCAGGGTTCTATATTTAATTTCTTACATACCAAATAAGGCATGACATTAGAAGATTCCCAAAAATCAAATAAACAATTGTGTACATTCCTATTAAAAATATCAAAAGTTAAGAGAAAAGGAGGAGTGTGAGAACCATATTTACCTCCAATTACAATAGCATTTACATTAGAAGAAAATTTTTGGGCTGATTTTTATTTCTCGGATTTTGATTGCAAGGCTTGAATTAACTTTTTTTTTTGTTGAGTTATTTTGGTTTATTCAAAGAGAGAAATAATAGCTCCTTTTTTTTAAATATTCTACAATACCATAATCTAAAACATCAGGAACAAAATATGATTTGATTTGAGAAGAGCTTACCTTATTTGAAGACACTTTCTTTTTAGAAGGAGAAGGAGTAGTTTTTTCTTCAAGAGTGGAAGGAATACCTTTACTTTTGTTTTGGGAAATACAATTTTTTTCAGATCTTTCTTCTTCATTGTCATCATTAGTTAACCCACGAGTAACATCCCATAAGACATTAATTGATGACTCTGTATTTTTATTGTCTCTTTTTTCATCCTATCATGGTGGTCCTTATTCATCTTCATCCATTGCAACAAAACATTTAAACATATCAATAATTGTTGGAAAAATTTTCGTAATGATTAGCTTTGTGTCCTCAACAATAGTGAACTTGAGAAAATTCTTCAATCTGTGTTTCTTCAAGAGAAATATTGGGATTATTAGGAGGTGGAGTAATCCTCCTAAAAGGAGGTTTCCAAAATCTCTTGTATGATGAAATTTCTCCTGAATTTCTCTTGATATCAACAATATCATTGGATAATCTTTGAATCATTCTTTGAATACCATCCATAACGAATGTTTCTTTGTCTTTATTTTCTTCAGTTGTTTTGACTAAATTTTGTTTCCTAGCTAGTGGAAAAAAATGTTCTCATTAGAGGGGGTTTTATTAGCAATACTTAGCATTTCTAATTCTACATCTAGTGTTTCTTCAAAAAAAAATGCTACATTTATGGACCCTATTCAGAAAGGATCCCCTTTTGGGAAAATATGGCAATTTCAGGCGTCTCAGGAGATTCCCTTCTCCTCCTCGAGGGGATCTCAACTTTACTCTCTCTTCACATGAGGTTTGGGGAGATAACCCTCATCAAGACCATAAATGGGGATTCTTTTCCTCCTTTCTCGAAAAACATCACCTTATTGATCTGGCACTAGTGAAGTTGGAGCCCACTTGGAGAAATTCTAGAGTCAATGTTGAAGCAATCTCTAAAATATTAGATATATTCCTAGTTTTAGAGCATCTAATGAATAGCGGTTTTCTTCTTGAATCACGTGTCTCCTATGGCACCCTCTCTGATCACTCTTTGATTGTTTTCAAGCTTGAGGCAAGAAGGGAGATGTCATCGGCTCCCCTCAAGTTCAATCCCATTTTAATCGAGGAGCAAGACTATCAACACTGATAAAGGAAACATGGAATCCTCTCTCCTCTTATGATCCTTCTCCTTTCATGTTTCAGTTCAATGATAATATTCTTTGCATCAAATTGACCTCAAGGAGCTGGGAAAAATATTACGATAAGCAGAAAAAATCTCATTTTCTGGAATCAGAGGAAAAAATTTCCCTCCTATATAATCCATGGCCACCAATTTTTTTATGAATTCTCAAATCATTCAACTTCATGCCCTTGAATATCTCTGTCACTCTTTTTTATAAAAATATAATAGATCTTTATCGATAAAGGAGGGGGACAACAATTCTAAATTTTTTCATGAGTTCATGAATTATCGCAAGAACTTGAATTCTAATTGGGAAATAGAAGCTCAAGATGGGACTTTGGTTCACTCATTTAAACACAAGGTGGAAGAGGAAGCTTGCTACTTAACCAACCTCTTCTAAGATCCTCTTGGTTGCTCGATCCATGATATTTTCAAGGTTATATATAATTTTGGGCCAATTATTTTTGAAGAGATGAAATGGTCCCTAAAGGAAGAAGTATTGAAGTCTAAATTTCCTGACGCCTTTTTCTCCATGGAAAAAGGGAAGATCCCAAGTCCACATGATCTAACCTCATATTTTTACGTCGGTTTCTATGATCTAATAAAGGAATATATCTTAAAAGTAGTGCGAGGGTATCAAGTGAATGGAAAGATGATTGGATCATTCAATACCACATACATTACTTTGATTCCCAAAAAACAAGATGGGAAATATTTTGGCGATTTTCTTCCAATTTCTTGCTACAATGTAATCTACAAGATAATATCCAAAGTCCTTGCTCGAAGACTTAAACCTATCCTCAACGAGGTTATCTCAAAAGATCATTTTGTATTTCTTCACAATACACAAATTCGTGATGCATTCATAGTGGCATAAGAGGCTCTTCACTTAATAAAAACACAAATGCAGGGTTCGCAGTCCTAAAACTAGATGTTTCTAAATCTTATGACTGAGTTAGCTAGACCTTCCTACACTTGGTTTTGCTCCAAATTGGCATGGATATCACTATGGTGAATTAGGTTATGGGGTGCATCTATTCGGTTTCATTCGTTATTCTAATAAAAAGTGATCCTTCCATGTTCTTTCAAGCCTCTCGTGGTGATCCCAGAGGATCTAAGGACCGCTCATAGAGGTCCAGGAGGATCTAGAACACTCACAAAGGTCTCGGGGGATCCATAAATGATAAAAATTCAAGTATCTCAAATCATTTCTAAAATAGCATCATTTCATATACCTTGTCTCCATCTTTCCAATGGCACAAGTGGTTCATCAAACGAAGCTTGTATGAAAAAGTTACAAGCGGTCAAAGTTTGGTGAAACCAAGAAAAATAGGGGTGCCACATGGCACCACCGAAGGGTGACACATGGCATGCTGACATGGCACATGACCATACACATGGAATGATCAGTTTTCTGGGTATATGAATTGGTAGGTTAAGTTGGCATTCAGGTGGTCCAATCGCATGATGACAAGTGGCATTGGAAGAGCCAATGAGAGGCCTCCATGTGGCGACCTCCCATTGGCCTATATTGGTCAGGTTGTATAAAATTTTGAGACTAGCAGGGTTCAACCGCATGACCTCCCAAAGGTATTAATATATCCCTTCACACCAATGCACTACGCAATGTTCCTTCTTATACAAGTGGCACATATTATATTTGAAGTTATACAAAGGTCCATATGGGTGGCCAAAGGGCCAAGGGCCTAAGCCCTCGACCCTTGGCCCTTAGTCTTGTACACATACCATGTAACCACCATAGCGTGGAGGAGGATCTCAACACAATTCGCGCAGGAGTTGTATCAATCCATGTATTATATTGTTCCAACAATTCTGTGAAGGTTATAACCATGTAACAATGTACCAAAAATCGCGTGAAGTTTTATGCTATGGTTTTTAACCATATGCTAAAGTTTCAAGGGGTTGAACTATATACATGTTATTTATAGAAAAATGACTTGTGTTTGGTGGGAATGGAACCCACGACCCCAACCATGCAAATGACTTAACAACATTACTATAACCAACTCACCTATCATTTGGGATTGATTACAAAACCAACCAACTTGTAATTAAAGCATGCCAACAATTTTGAAAATTGGTTTAGAGGGACGTCCTATTTAATGGGCATGCACCCCAACGTTGTGAAAACATTACAAGTGATTATTACACACATTCTAATGCGGGTACACATCCCGACACACAATTTTTATGTAGAATTTGGTCTCATAATGCATGTCGAGAGTACGAGGTTACACCGTAAAGCATGTCGGGGGTCACCTTGATGGAATTTCGAGTATTTTATATCAATTTTGCACAAATTTTCTTCAATAATTCAACGATGTACTCTATTTCTGCATTTGAGTAGCATATTTTCAAAGTGTCTTCAAATTGTGTTTTTGTAAGCCTATATTGTAATGTAAATTTGGAATTTTGAGATGATGAAGAACAATCATGCTATTTAAAGGGTCTTTGAAGATGCAGTGATGTATGCCATCTACATGTGTATTTGAGTACTTTTTTTTTTTTTTGTATTATCTCATTTACAGTTCAATTTATTCATCAGTTTATGGGTTTATGGATAAGTAAGACATTCACATGATATTTTGAAAATAGTCAAGCAATCTTCAATTTCCTGAATCTGGTCGGGTGTGTATGTGTATTGACATATAAGTATTCTTTGGGATGAATTAGTATCAGAGTTTGTTGATATTTAAGGATCAATTTGGCATAAGAAATCGTGTGGTATTTTCTTATCATGTGGTAGCAAAGTTGATTTTGATCCAGGTGGATATTGGTGGCCACCCACCTATTCCACTTGGATCCCCACCATTGCTTCTTTTAGTTTTTCAGTTTCCGCACAGTTTACTATTTTTAGCAGTTTTTCGGGTCCTGAACTTTCGAAGCCGTTTTGAGGCCTTAAACGACTTTTTTTGGGAAATCGGGGAGCAACATGGATCTATGATCAATGTTGCTTACCCAAAATTTGTAGTCCTCGGATAGATATTTCTAACGAGGTATGGAACACGTCAAATGGAGATCGTATGCCAAAGTTACGTCCCCGGGAAGTTGATGTACCAACTTACCCAAATGGGGCCCATAGTCTTGGCATTTCATCTCCTAGAGTTAGGTCTTTGGATGTTTAGGGTTTTCCATTGTTTCTCAATAATAATAGGCCTTTGAGCCTCATTGTAACATAGTTCAGAGGCCAGTAGCCGCCACATCTCTTCTCAAAGATAAGCTACCAGCGCCCTAGTTAGTTTATTTCCATTCTGTCTGTAAGCATATTTCAGTCATTTGTTATTAATGAAATGAAGTCTTATTTCCATTGCATCTCTGCGTTTATGTGTATTTATGTATTTCATTGTGTTCCTACATAAATCCGGATTAGTGGTATCAGAGTGGTCTGCTCGTTCTCGATCCTCCTTTGCATGTCCCCAAAGAGGTCAGGGTATAAGGAGTTGGGGCTCGATCTGGTTGAACCTTTGCAAGATTAGCCTATCAAACCCCGACGACCGCCCATGGAGGAAGAAAATAAAGATGAGGGACCAGGATATCCTATCAAAATGTTGCTCGAGGAGGCCCTCGAGAAACAAAGGTACGTGATGATGGACAAATTTTCCTAGATTCTTCAACGGATTCCCACTGGCGGTGCATCAACATCCAACAGCCACTCTGGAGGTGCCACTCCTTTTAAGGTACAAGTAAACTTTGACATTCCCATATTTGAGGACCAAATAGATGTAGATTCCGTAGATAGATGGTTGAATCTGTTAGAAGGATATTTCTCGTTTCATGACTTTTCCAACCGAGAAAGGATTATTTCTGCACTCCTCAAAGCCACCCCCCATGTTAAGGACTGGTGAGAAACCTACTTGGAGCAACAGGGCGAGGGGGAACCCTCTCTGTTCTCGGCTGCACCCACTTGGAATTCTTTCTGAGACGCCATCAAGGAACAATATTATCCCGTGGGGAGCTATGAGGACAAATACATACAATGGACTATGATGTGGCAGCAAAGGGACCAAGATGTGTATCAGATGACGAATCTATTTCATACCCTACGCACAAATTTGGGTATCAAATATTCAGAGAAACATTTGGTGTTAAAGTACGGTAGTTGTCTGCACAGATACATTCATGAGGAAATGGATTTCCTAGACATATCCTTGCTTGGTGTGGCATACCGATATGCTGCCAAGATTGAGCAGAAGTTCAAATAGAAGAAGCGAGACTTTGGGTCTGTAAATCAGAAGCAAGGGAAAGGTACCCCCAAACTGCAAAACAAAGGACCAAGCCAAGGCGGGGCAGCCTAGGAAAACCTACCAAAGCCACAAGCAAATAACAACACCACGAAGCCAAAAAAGGACATGGGGAAGTGGTGTGAGTTCCATAAGAGCTCCACTCACAACACAAGTGAGTGTTGGGCCAAGTAGTCACTAGTAGCCGAGTTGAAGGCTTCTGAATCGGATGCATGCTCTGACTCTAAATCAGAACCCGACAAGGGGAATGACAAGGGGAAGCAGATTATTGATGCAGAGCCCAATGCCACCATTGCCACCATGAAGATATAGAAAGAGGAACCAGAAGATCCAGAGGAGGTGGAGCGTCTCTTCCATTCCAAGATGTGGGTAAAGGGTTCCCCCTTGCAGTTCATTGTCGACAGAGGGAGCCAGAAGAGCCTCATCTCAGTAGAGTTCATGAAGCAGCTAGGCTTGCCGACCACAACACACCCACAACCATACACCATCGGGTGGTTGCACCAAGGACGGGACCTGCACGTCATCCAATAATGTCACCTTCCCTACAGCATCAAGCCCTTCATGGATGAGGTATTATGTGACATTACTCCTCTTGATGTTTCTGATGTTTATTAGGCCAACCATACTTGTGTAAGAGACATGTTGTGTATGCGTCCAGGCCTCGTGCTGCTATTATCACTTTGGGCAATAAGTTGTACAGGATATCGGAGATAGCACTGCCTACCACCATCTCTTTGGTTACTGCAAAAAAATGCAATAAGCTCATTTCCAAAACCAGGAAATTTGTTTTCCTGATGATCCGCCCTCAGGGAAAGAGGAAGACTATGGCCATGACCTCCAGACAGGGCCCTGCTACATGAAAACAACGGATGGATAAGTTCGTGGAGGAGTATGAGGACATATTCACCTCCCCCGCAGGGGTGCTTCTACACTGCCAAGTCAAGAACCCCATCGATCTGAGCCCAGGTGTGTTGTTTCCCAATGGACCCATCTATCGGTGCTCTGTTCTAGAGAATGATGAAATCAAGAGGCAGATTTAGGAGCTGTTGCAGAAAGGTCACATTCGGTCGAGTTCATCACCCTGTGGGAGCCCGATCGTGTTGGTGTAGAAGAAGGATGGGACTTGGAGACTCTGCATTGACTATCAGGCACTAAACAAGATCATTGTCCAGAATAGGTACCTGATCCCATGGATTGATGACCTTCTGGACCAACTCAAGGGGGTGAAATATTTCAGCAAGATCGACTTGAAGTCTGGGTATCACCAGGTACCAATCGAACCCTCTGATGTGTGGAAGACTGCCTTCAAATCCAAGGAGGGCCTTTTCAAATGGTTGGTCACGACTTTCGGGTTGACAAATGCCCCTGCAACCTTCATGAGGCTAATGGATGACATCCTGCGGCCATTCACCAACTCATTTGTAGTGGTTTACTTGGATGACATTATGATCTTTAGCCAGACTTGGGAAGAGCACCTCCACCACATCCGACAGGTCCTCCAAACATTGTGACAACACAAGTTGTGTGCCAATTTGGAGAAATGCACTTTTGGCATGACCCAAGTTCAGTATCTGGGATACATTATTGATTAGCAAGGGGTGCATGTGGATCCAGCAAAGATCCAATTCATTCGGGATTGGCCATCCCCAACCACCCTAACAAAGCTCCACATATTTTTAGGTCTTGCCAATTTCTACCACAGGTTTGTGTTGGGATTCTCTCATATCACTTGGCCCTTGAGTCAAGTCACCAAGGGAAGAGCTAAAGAAAAATTATTTTGGTCTGAATATTAACATAAGGTGTTCGGGGAGTTGAAGCGTCGCCTCTGCTCTGCACCAGTGCTCACATTACCAAACTTGCAACAACCATTTGAGATCGAGATAGATGCCTCTGACTATGCTATTGGGGTAGTCCTTACTCAACATGGGTATCCAATGGCATATCATAGTGAGACACTTTCCGACACAGTCTGGAAGTATCCCACTTATGACAAATAAATGTATTCCGTTGTCCTGGCTTGTCGGCAATGGAAGCATTGCATTTTGGGAAAGGAAACGGTCATCCACATAGACCACCGACCCCTGCAATTCATACAGACACAAGGGAAGTTACAGAATGATAGCCATCAGAAGTGGTCCACATACCTGCAACAGTTTCATTTAAACATTAAGTACAAGAATGGTAGCACCAATAATGTTGTAGACTGCCTCAGTCGACCACCCATTGTGGTGCTAACCATTGTGCTCAACTCTTGTGGGCACAAGACTTCCGATTGGCCGCTTCTCTACACAAGTGATCCAGAATTCGGCCACACATACAATACACTCTTAGAGGGTAAGAAAGTTCCCAATTTTCACCTCCAGGATGCCCTTCTTTGTCACCTAGGACACCTTTGTGTTCCCTCAAGCGAGTGTGCCAAGATGATTTGGGAGGCGCACTACAGTTGGGTCACTGGGCATTTCAGGGTCGAGAAAACTGTGGCAGTACTACAAAAGTATTTCTATTGGTCGAACCTTCAAAAGGATGTCAAGAAGTACATCAAGTCTTGCACTGCTTGCGCCATTGCTAAACTGACCATCAAGAAGCAAGGCCTCTATACTCTGCTTCCTACCCCCAGTCAGCCTTGGGAATCCATCTCTATGGATTACATGTCAGGCCTTCCTTCTACTAAGCATGGAAATGACTGTTTTTTTGTGGTCGTCAACCAATTCTTGAAGATGTCCATTATGATGGCCTGCAAGAAGAATATCACAACAGAAGCCACTGCTAAACTCTTCTTTGAACGAGTGTGGGTACACTTTGGGATCCCACAGTATATCATCTCATATCGGGACAGTAGGCTCCTCAGTACATTTTGTTCCAACCTCTGGTCGATGATGGACACCAAGCTCACCAAGTCCACAGCTTTCCATCCGCAAACTGATGGTCAAACAGAGGTCGTCAACTAGATGATCGTACACATTCTGCGCATGTACAATTCAAAGCATCCATGCACATGGGATGAGAGTCTCCCCTATGTACAACATAGCTACAACCGGGCTCTCCATAGCTCAACCAGCCACAACCCCTTTCAAGTGGGCTTGGGATTCTAGCCACTATGTCCCATTGACATAACCATGCCATTTGTGGCTACTCAGGAAGATTCAGCTCATGTCCAGTCTAAGGATGACAAGGCAAACAGCTTCATTGAGCGCATTCAACACATCCGCCAATAGGTTCATGAAATCTTGGACATAGCCAATGCTAAGTACAAGCAGTGACATTATCAACATCGGGTGCCACACAACTTCCAGGTGGGCGACAAAGTGTAGTTTCATTTGCAAAAGGAGCGCTATGTTGGACCCCACCACAAGCTTCATCCACTTCGATATGGGTCGTACACCCTCACCAAGTTTGTAGGGGACAATGCCTTTGAGCTCATAATTCCACCATTCCTTGGTCTGTACCCAATGTTCAATGTGGACCGCCTTCGGCCCTACTTTCCACCTCTACTAGACACATCTAACATGGCAGAACAACTCACACCAACAAAGTTAAATCTAGACTGCATGGAACAAGATAGAATTGATCAGATCATGGATACATAGATCAAGCACACCTGACGACAAAGGATACCGCTATATCGAGTTGTCAAAGCAGTCCAACTCCTTCACCAAGGCAAGTCGCTCACCAGGGACCAAGTTCAGCAGAAGTTTCCTCATCTCATGGAGGAACTCAACGCAATGGGGACCATTGCTTCCTAAGGAGCGAGGAATTATCCAGGTGTATATTGGTGGCCACCCACATATTCCACTTCGACCCCCACCATTGCTTCTTTTAGTTTTTCAGTTTCTGCACAGTTTACTATTTTTTGCAGTTTTTCAGGTCCTGAACTTCCGGAGCCGTTTTGAGGCCTTAAACGACGTTTTTTGGGAAAATGGGGAGCAACATGGATCGTAGATTAATCTTTCTCACCCAAAATTTGTATTCCTTGGATAGATCTTTCTAATGAGGTATGGAACACGTCAAACAGAGATCGTATGCCAAAGTTACGTCTCGGGGAAGTTGATGTACCAACTTACCCAAACGAGGCCCATAGTCTTGGTGTTTCATCTCCTAAGGTTAGGTCTTTGGATGTTTAGGGTTTTCCATTGTTTCTCAATAATAATAGGCCTTCAAGCCTCATTGTAACACAGTTCAGAGGCTAGTAGCCACCACATCTCTTCTCAAAGATAAGCTACCAGCGCCATAGCTAGTTTATTTCCATTCTGTTTGTACGCATATTTCAGTCATTTGTTATTAATGAAATGAAGTCTTATTTCCACTGCATCTCTGTGTTTATGTGTATTTATGTATTTCATTGTGTTCCTACATAAATCCGGATCAGATTTTGACGTTTAATTGCAAATGAATGCTTACGAGGTCCAAGTCTAAGTGAGGTGAAGGAAAACTTGTAAATCATAATCCAGAAATTGGTTCAAGGGGATTCACTTGAAGAGGAGAAATGGATCATGAAGAATTTATGTCTGACAAGGAATTTCAAAGGATGTTTCTTGATATGACAAATATGGTTAAGGAATTGTGGGAAGACCTAGAAAGAAGGAGAGAAACTCCTCATCAAAATGAAGGTGGTCCAGTTGAAACAATGGCAAAAAATGAAGTAGTTGAAGGAGGAGGAAAAGGTGAAAAACCTACAAGATCTCCTTCGTCCCCATCATCATCATCATCTTCTTCTTCTTCTTTCAGTGAAAGTGAACATTCTTCTCATAAGAGGAAAAAGCGCTCTAAGAAGTCTTCTCATTCTCATGATCTACCTTTGTTAAAGCTAGATGTAAAGTTTGATTTTCCTACTTATGATGGAGAATTTAATGTAGAGAAGTTGGATAATTGGGTCAAGCAGATCAAAGTGTATTGTAGGGTACAAAAAATCATACAGGATACTTCAAATATACAATTGGATACTCTTCGCCTAAGCGGCATAGCTTTGATATGGTAGGAGATTCAGACACAGGTTGATCCTATTAAACATGGTAAAATCATTTCTTCATGGACTAAGTTTACTGCTACATTAAGAAAGAAATTTTATCCATTAGCTTATATAAAAAAATCCATGATTGCTTGGAAAAATCTGAGACAAGTAAAAGGGAAAATGTTCAAGCTTATAGACATGAATTTAAGAGGAAGGCATTATCTTTTGGAATTCCCTTACATACTCCCGAGACTCTTCTAAATTATATTGGTGGTATGCATGCATGTATTCGCCATATTATATTGATGTTTAATCCTACCAATCATGACGATGTATGAGTACAAGCTACACATATTGAGGCCAGCAAAGGAAAACATGTTGAGGAGATGTCAGGGAAGCCACATAACTTCAAGAAGTAGTCGAATAAGACACATAACTTGAAGAAGACAACTACAATGAAGAAGAAAAAAGAAGAGAAGCCTACATGTTATGATTTCAAGAAGAAATGACACGAGGAGGAAAAGTGTTGGAAGTTGCATCCAGAATTGAAACCGAAGTGGGCTCGGCCTAGAAAGCATAATAAGAAGACCACGACCATAGTGCAAGATCTTGGATCAGATTCTGAGCATGAAACCAAGGTTGTAGCTATGGGCATTAAAGGTAAATATTTTGGTGTAGGTTTTAGTTTGTGTACTTCTTCTTCAAAGGATAAAGTAATCCCTGATGGAAGGAAAAGAAAAAAATTGTTTCATTTATAAGTTATCTCAAAGCACACTAAGATTGATACACTTGTTGATAGTGGATCACAACTGAATCTTATTTCAAAGCAAGTTGTTTAGAATTTGAGATTGGAAAATAGGCCTCATATAAGACCATATCCTTTGGGTTGGATTTGTAATGATGCTCAGGTATAGGTAACTAATAAATGCAAGTTACAGTTCACGATCACATCCAGTTTCATTGATGAGGTAGAGTTAGACGTGGTTCCACTTGACATTTGTGAGATGGTTTTGGGAAGCCCATACTTGTATGATAGGAAGGCCACTTTCTATAGGGGATGGAATAAGTATCATGTTTTCAAGGATGGTATTGAGCTCATTGTGAGAGCTCATCGAATGAAGATGAATTTGAAAGTTATCACTACAGGGCACATGCTAGCTAATGCTAGTATCCAGGATCCAAAGTTACAACCTACGTTTGAAAGAAGAACAGGTCCTTTGGTTGATTTTGATCATGTTAATAAGGGCATATATGTTGATGGTGCATTCTCTTTTGCGTTTGTATATTATTTTTTATTGTTTAGTTTATTACTAATCGATGGAATATGGTTGGCTACTACAATAATGAATGACAAATTTTTTGAATTCAAGGGAATGCTTAACTTGTTCAACAGTGTTATTTCAGTCTTCATTATGGTTGTGATGAGTTAGGTGTTCGTTATCCAAGAGGGAAGGATGAATGATACTGGACAAGTGAGGCGGAAGCATTCTCACTTGATTTCTAAATAATCCTCTTTTAAGAGGCATATAAAGGTACATGGTATAAGAATATTTTAAACATTGTGTCATGTTTGTATGGATGTATACCTTGAATAGAAGAAATCAAGTACATATGATAACATTACAAGAAGATTTTTTCTTCAAGGTAGAAGCGACAATGAACAGAGTATTCATTCATGTACTTCTACAGATATATCAAGCGGAACAGAGAGTCCAAATGGGAAAGGCATAGATCAACATTCAACTTGGTTTCATATTGGCCGAGATGGACTATTTTCAGCCAAAGGAGATGGGATTGGGTGTTGAAATACAGGATACAGGTATTGCAAAGATTCAATGAACATGACTTTTATAGTTTGGAAATTTATGAGCCAGAACCAGATCTATATATCAAATTAGCTACAGTGTTAGAGGCTAGAGTCAAATCTCTATCCCAGAGAAGCAAACATAAGTGCAATGATCTATTACCTAAGATCAAAGACCCAAATTGAATACTTATTTCCAAAATAATCAACAAGATGGAATATTGAAGAAGCTTCATCACTAAGTTACTAGATATGAACATTTCAATAAGATGGAGCAGTGAGTTAGAGTTATCATCACTAAGTTGTTGAGTATCTATACTTTTGTAGGTCCAAAAGTTCTTAAGTGGGAAGGTGTGATCCAGGAGGATCTAAGGAACGCTCATAGAGGTCTAGGAGGATCTGGAATGCTCACAGAGGTCCCAGGGGATCCATAAATGCTCAAAATTCAAGTATCTCAAATCATCTTGAAAAACAACATCATTATGTAGAGCTCGTCACCAGCGTTCCAATGATGCAAGAGGTTCATCAAATGAAGCTCGTATGAAAACATTATGGGTGGTCAAAGTTTGGTCAAACTAGACAAAATAGGGGTGCCACGTGGCACCACCAAAGGGTGACACGTGTCATGCTAACGTGGTACTAGTGATGTGGCACACAATCATACATGTGGGCTGATCAGTTGACTGGGAAGATGAGTTGGAAGGTTGAGTTGACATCCAGGTGGTCCAATCACATGATGACAAGTGGCATTGGAAGAGCCAATGAGAGGCCACCACATGGCGACCTCCCATTGGCCTATATTGGTCAGGTTGTATAAAATTTTGAGACTAGCGGGGTTCAACTGCATGAGCTCCCCAAGGTCTTGATATATCCCTTCACAAAAATGCACCACGCGATGTTCCTTGTTATACAAGCATCACATATTATATTTGAAGTTATACAAAGGTCCATATGGGTGGCCAAAGGGTCGAGGGCCTAAGCCCTCGACCCTTGGACCTTGGTCAAGTACACATACCATGTAAACACCATAGTAAAGAGGAGGAGCTCAATACAATTCGCATGGGATTTGTTTTAATCAACATATTATATTGTTCCAACAATTGCATGAAGGTTATAACCATGTAACAATGTAACAAAATAGTGTAAAGTTTTATGTTATAGTTTTTAACCATATGCTAAAGTTTCAAGCGGTTGAACTATATACATGTTATATATAGTAAAAGGAATTCTAATCGATGGGAATGAAACCCAGGACCCCAACCATGGAAATGACTTAACAACATTACTATAACAAACTCACCTATCATTTGGGATTGGTTACAAAACCAACCAACTTGTAATTAAAGCCTGCCAACAATTTCGGAAATTGGTTTAGAGGGTCACCCTATTTAGAGGGCATGAACCCCAAGGTTGTGGACACATTCCAAGGTATTTGTACACACATTCCAATGTAGGTACACATCCTGACACACAATTTTTATACAGAATTTTGTCTCATAATGCATGTAGAGAGTACGAAGGGTACGAGGCTACACTGTAAAGCGTGTCGAGGGTCACCTTGACAGAGTTTCGAGTATTTTATATCAATTTTGCACAAATTTTCACCAGGAATTCACCAGTGTACTCTGTTTCTACATTTGAGCAACGTATTTTTGGAGTGTCTTCAAATTTTGTTTTTGTAAGCCTATATTGTAATGTAAATTTGAAATTTTGAGATGATGAAGAACAGTCATGCTATTTAAAGGGACTTTGAAGATGTAGTGATGTATTCCATTTACATGTGTATTTGAGTTCTTTTATTTTTTGTTTTATTATCTCATTTACAGTTCAAGTTATTCATCAGTTTTTGGGTTTATGGATAAGTAAGATATTCACATGATATTTTGCAAATAGTCAAGTGATCTTCAATTTCCCGAATATTTTCAAATGTGTATGTGTATTGACATCTAAGGATTCTTTGGGATGAATTAGTATCATAGTTTATTTATATTTAAGGATCAATTTGGTATCAAAATGCGTGTGGTATTTTGAGATCACATGGTCTCAGGCAGGGTTGCTTGCTTTCACCTTTCTTGTTCTTAATTGTGGTAGACACCTTGAGAAAAATATTGTTGAAAACTAATAGGGATCAGGAAATTTCAAGAGTAAAGGTTTTTTATCATGAGTCTATAACACACTTACTTTTTATGGATGATGTGTTATTCTTTGTTCAAGGTTCTTTGAGGGACCTCTCCACATTGAAAGGAATCTTGGATCTCTATTGCTCAGTGACCGACATGCAAATCAACGTAGAAAAATCATGTTTGATCACGCATAATCTAACTCCTCGTGTATCTCAAGCACTAGGGAACATTATTCCCTTCCATCTCAAATACTTCAAGGGTGGTCTGAAATATTTAGCATTTCACCTCAAACCAGATAAATATCATTTTGGATATTGGGCTTGGATGGTCAAAAAGGTCAAGGTGTGGATGTCCATATGGGTGAATAGATTTATTGCAGGGGGGGTATATTGTTCTGCTGAAATACATACTAGAGAGTATTCTAACCTACTAGACCTCTATTTTTTACTAGGATCAGTTGAAGAAGTTTTGTAAGTTGTTAGGTAAATGGTTTGATACATAAATTGTCTGGATAATGTATTTGAATCCTTGTTTTATTTTTGGAAGCATATGAGGCTATACATGCATGGAGTAAAGACTCATTCCCTATTACATGATAGTAATATATATATTCATATATCTTGAATATAATGTTTTTTTCTCAAAAAATATATAATAATTGTGATTTTAGTAAACAATTGTACTATAGCTTTGTCTTGTAATCTTTGAATAATAAAAATTAATAAAATAACATTATTATTATTAGTGATTAATTATATTACAATGTTATTATTGCAATATATGAAAAACACATCATCATTCAAATCACAATCATTTCATTCATCATATTTATTTATTTTTTCTTTGTAAACATGTTTAATCAATGTATTGTATCTTGTTGGACAACAAACAATTCACCTTGAAGAAGAATTTATCATCATATGGCATTAATGGTTACAAGGTTTTGCAATCACAATCCAAATTAAATGATTTCATAAAACCAAAGTTCAACATTATATGGAAACTATAAATTCTAATCAGTGATACATCTCAAATTTAATTTAAAACAAAGAAATCATTACCGTACTCATAATACATTTTGTAAATTAAACAACAAAAACATCAGCATGATATGAAAAAATGCAATATACATGTGTGCTATACTATTTGTAGTGAACCAATGTGATTGAAAGTGCACCAATGTAGTTGTTACGTAAAAATGCATCGACAAATAATTTAATTGACAAAGTATGTATGCAAACATCCACAATTAAAGTTTTGCATAGGTTGTGCTTTGTGGAGACAATTACTCTTTGGTGCCTATCATAATTTAGTGCACGGAATTGATCCTATTCCACTCCCTTAGTGCTTTGGATCACATCTCCTTCCCCAGAGGTTGCTCGACACTCTCCAAGATACCATCCTCGTCATTCATCTATAAGACATAATAACTGGCATCAATTCATTTGTAAATATCATACCTAGACCTCCTATTATTCGCCTCGGGGGGCTTATCGAAAAACTATTTGACATCGGGGAGGAATGTTTCAGCCTTGAAGTATCTATAACCGAATCCCTTACTAGTGGCACCGGGCACATCAACTTCATTCCTTCCAAGTCCTTCATCTTGGCCCCTACTTTGGCATAATTAGGACCACCAAGATCTATGATTAGAGCTTCCTAGTGATCCTTTTGCCTGATCAACAAGAAAGGAACCCTGGTGGATGTCTTAATTATAATATTTTTTCAACCTCAAGAATGATCTAAGTCCCATATTGTATATTTAATAGAAGTTAAGAAGCACATTTGAAAAGAAAATCGATGATCCATAAGCTTCAAAAGCATGCCTTATCGTTGAATACTAAGCATTTCCTTGTCCTTTGATCCTCCATGAGATACTCACTTGTGTATTTACTAAGAATATCATGTTTATTCTTCTCCACAACCATGTTCTCAATAACTTTCTCATTTTAAAGAGTCACATGGAGAACAAACTATCGCTCTCTCTGCTACTAGTTTCCCTTGTCCTTCTCTCCCATTTCTTCCACCACATCCTCCTCTTCCTCGAACAGGACCAGCTTAACGATAGTGACCTCCGAGCTCTTGATTGTTGACCTGGACTTCCAGTTGATAGATTTGATCCTATGCCACTCCCTCAATGCTCAAGCCTGCATATCCTCCTCCACAGGCCGCTCAATTTTGTCCAAGATATTGTCCTCATCATCCCTGTATCCATAATAAATGGTGTCAATTCACTTGTAAATATTATACCTATACCTTATTTTCTTCTCCTTGAGGGGATTATCAAATATTTCTTTGATACCAAGGAGAAATTTCCCAACCCCAATTATACAATTGATTGCTAGAATATGTCATGCTACAATATTCCAACAACCAATTGTACAATTGGGGCTATGAAAGTCCTCCCCAAAATCAAATATCTATTCAATAAAATGCCCAAGGTGAAGAAGTGGAGGTCTAAGTATGATATTTACAAGAGAATTGATGCTAGTTATTATGGCTATAGGGATGACAAGGATAATATCTTGGAGAGAGTCAAACAGCCTGTAGAGAAGTAGATGCGGGCCAAATCACTGAGAGAGTGGTATAGGATCAAGTCTGTCAAGAGGGAGGCTAGGATGATGATAAAGAGTGGGGAGGTCATTGTCATTAATCTAGTCTTGTTTGAGGAAGAGGAGGATGTGGCAGAAGAAATGAGAGAGCATGATAAGGGAAACCAACAATAGAGTGAGTGAGAGTTTGTTTCCCATCTTCCCTTTCTAGATGAGAAATAGATCGAGTGCATGGTTGTGGAGAAGAAGAAACATGAGATTATTAGTAAATATATGAGTGAGGATCTCATGGATGATCAGGTAGGAGACCAAGGAAATGATTAATGAATCAGCGATAAGGCATGCTAGAGAAGATTATGAATCATCAATTGTTTTCCCAAATGTGTTTCTTAACTTCTATTAAATATAAAATATGGCCCTTAGGAAATTATTAAGGTTGAAAAAATATTGTAATTAATACATCCAACATGACTCTTTTCTTTTTTATTAGGCCAAAGGGGCATTAGGAAGCTCTGATCGTAGAGCTTGGAAATCCTAACTATGCCAAAGTAGGGGCCAATATTATGGACTTGGAAGGGAACGAAGTTGATGTTCCCAGTACCAACACCAAGGTAAATAGTTATAGATACTTCAAGGCTATGAATTTCCTCTCTGGCCTCAAATACATATTCGATAAGCCCCCTCGAGGTAAAAAAGAGGAAGTCTAGGTATGATATTTACAAGTGAATTGATGTCAATTCATATTATGGCTACAATAATTATGAGGATGGTATCTTAGAGAAATTAGAGCAGCCCATGGGGCAAGATATGTGAGCCAAAGCACTGAGGGAGTGGTAGAGGATTGAGTCTATGCACTAAATTACAAGAGGCGTCGAAGAGTGACCTTTGTTTTTTCTTTCGCAAAGCAAAACCTCCACAAAATTTAGCTGTGGTTGTTTGCATACGTAGTTAGTGAATTAAATTATTTTTCTTCTGGTAGTTGTTGTTGTTTCTCTTGTGCTCATCATCGTTGTTGTCTCTAATTCACATTAAATTATTTTTAGGCACATATATATAGATAAGAAAAGTTGAAATTATAAAACCCACAAATATAAAACTATCTTGTATTTATCAAAAAATGAAATTAATTTTTGTTTGCAAAAAAAATGTGGAAAAGTGATCGGTGTTATTACAGTAGCTAATATGCACCATGCTCGGTGTGTTATATCAGGCTCAAAGCACTTCTAAACAGTGTGTTACATATCATGCACCAATGCTCCATTGTTATTTGAGCACCGATATGTATTTAGCAATGTGTTGTTTTCTCTAACACATCGGTAATGGGGCATACCACAAGACACACCAATATTGCATTTTACTTATGTCTTTTGTGACGCGGTGCGGTCGATTTTACAAAACACACTGATTTGTTAAATGTTTTAGGTGGTAAACCAGGTAGTGCAATTTGTTATATGGAAATCATTGGTGCTCTACATTCATTAGAGAACCGATGTATTCTAGCAATGCATTGTATTTTAGGATGCATTGATAACAGGGTACTCTATAAGACACATCGCTATGATAAATTCTTAAATATTTGGCTCGGTGCCATGCTGTGAACAACCCCAGTGCATTGTGTGGAACTTCGTGCATCACTAGGTTAAATTTTTTATGATAAAAACTTTTCATTGTGGTTGGTTAAATGGAATGCACCGATAACATGGCTTCCCATAAGATACACTACTATGCTAAAATGTTAGATAGTTTTCCCGGTGCCTTGTTGTACACATCACTGGTGCATTTTTTGGACATTGACGCACTGTCGAACTAATTTTTTTATGTCAAAATATAAATAGTTTGATTGGTTAATGGAACACACCAGTGTTTCATTTGTCTTGGAGAACTGACATTTTTTTTAACAATGCATTGTGTTTCATAACACATCAGTAACGGGGGTCCAGAAAGACGCACCGCTATGTTTATTTTTCAACATTTTCACAGTGCTTTTTCTGTGAACAACACCAATGCATTTATGTGTTATATAATCAATGTGCTTGGTGCTTCCTGTAAATAAATTTACATGACACATATTATTCTGGGGCGAGCTGAAGCATTTAAAGGCACCGCATGGAATAAATAAAAAATCTAAAAAATACCAAATTTCAAGCCAATTTCAAATTTTAATGCAATGAAAATAACAAGTTAATAAAAAATTTACTTGGTATCTTCTCTCTTGGGGAGGCATGGTTTCATAGTAGAGAAGAAATGAAAATTTGTAGTATTTTCCAAAATTTGGAAATGAGGAATCTATTGGTGGAGATAATTAATTGGTTGTAGAGCACTGCAAACGGGGCAGTTGTGGAAGGACAGTGGGAAACGATGCTTGTCTGAGACATTGGAAGCATATAATGAGGTGTAACAATAAAAATAAGTATGGTATATGTTTTTTTATTTTACCATGCTTTGGTGCGCAAGATAGTTGTACACACCAGGGCATCACGTTTACATCCACCGGGGCGTAATGAGTACATGCACCGACACACTTTTCTTAGAGTAGAACACTAATTTGTGTTTTATTTTGTTTATAGTGGTTAATGGTTCATATTACTATATCATCATCAGGGAGTTATATGTGTGCACCGATGTGAATGGTTCTTACAAGAGAATTGATGAAAAAACCTCTACAAAAACCTTTAGTGGCCCGCATTCGCTAACAACCTCTATTATAAACAGAGAAGAGAGAAATGTTTCAGTGAAGTTCCATAAAAAACTCCACTACAAGGTGTTTTCCTTATAGTTCCACAAGGTTTACCCCTTTCCACCTCATTGATGGAGTGGAAGTAGTTTTACCCATTGAATGAAAAATTCCAACTCTCTAGATGGTAGTCAAACTCCTTCTAGATGCCACACCACTAAAGTAGGACCTTGTGGATTTGGAGAGAACTGATGAAGATAGATGATATTCATTAAAAAATAATAAATATACCAAAAAACACTCCAAAGTCAATTATGACTAGTAAGTATGCCCTCGTTCCTTCAACAAAGGTGACCTATTCCTTGCTTACAATGTTGCCAACAACACATTAGATCTGGGCAAGTTCGGGAATATTTGGTGAGGTCATTTCATCATCAAAGACTACTTACATGGTGCATACATCCTTTATTATACCAAGGGAGGCCTCTTAAAGGACCCCTTCAATGGTTTATATTTGAAGAGATTCTACCCTTGAGCAAGGACTTGCTCAACAACCCATCGCATGTACATTCCATTATGCAAATTAAGTAATTTTTTTAGTTTACAAGGCCCTATTTTGTGTCACTCTTGATGCAATTTTTTTTATCTATTAGATTATTCATTTGTCGACATGTCACATA
>WSFP011379093.1:0-29901 GCA_009831015.1 Picea engelmannii | reverse complement strand
CAACAAATATACACACAAAGCTTCTCTTTTCTTTACTTCAGTTCCCAACAATTAGAGTTTTAGGTCCCGACATAATAGAGTTGAAAGAGATCAAGTAGAAGGTAACTGAACCTGTTTGGGAATTCAATCAGAGGTTTAAGACTTTGTCAGGTTGTTTAAGTTTCCAGATCCTAGACTTACAGAATAAATAATGGTTCATCGCTGCCCTCCTTCCACACATTAGGGTCTCCCTGATGCAACAGAAGGTTGCTTCGCAGGCTGAATCACTGGAGATCGTCATGAAATTAGAAGTAGCCCCTATAGGAGAATCCAGTCCAAGTATGAGTGAGATCTTGAATCAATTAACTAGTTTATTTTTACAGGTGGAAGATATGAAGAAAGACAAAGGAAAAGAGAAAAGAGAAGATATACGGTGTATCATATGAAAATCGGAAGGCCACGACAAAGAACATTGTCCATTATTTCATGAATACTTGGCTTCTGGAGCACATAGCCCTTTGAAGCAAGCTACTGTAATCTGGTGTGAGGTATGTATAACTAAACATCGCCCTGGTGAATGTTATTATATGGAAAAATATGTGAATACACCTACCAATATTTACTGCACATTCTGTAAATCTGTGGGGCATGACAAGAAGGATTGTAGGGCTTATGATCTCATGCATGAAAGATCAAGGGATACATATAGAATCCAAGGAGAAGCTGAGAAAGGAGGAAATAATGTGTAGTTCAACTTCCCAGGAAGAGGAAATTTCAACCCTCGTGGTGGATTCAAAGGAAGAGGACGAGGAGGAGGTATGGGTCAAGGTAAAGGTCAGATCATTTGTTATAACTGCGCACAACCTGGACATTTGGCAAGGGATTATAAGAACCCTTGTACTACTTGCAACTACTGTAACTCATTTGATCATGTTATCGAAGAGTGTCCAATATTGTTAGCTAAACTTCAGGAGAGACGAGGAGGAAATCAACAAGTCCAATTAATATCAGCAGAACCTCGCGGTGAGGACCCCAGATTCAATGTTATTACTAGAGGAGGTGCTATTACAGGAGAAGATAGGGTGACTCCAAGAAAGACTACAGAAGTATCAGGGATCAGAAGAGCTGCAGAGAAGGCACAATTGTTTGATCCAAGGAAAGAGAGACATACTTTCGAGGAAGCAAGGAAATAATTTGTAGGAGAACAAGTTTCTTCATCTAAGGCACAACCAGAAGTCAGGGAATGCGAAATGCCACAAACATTTGATCAGTTTGTCTTAGCTAAACAAGGAAAAGAGGTAAGCAAGCTCATGGACTTTTTATACACTTGTATCAATTTGATTAAATATGAAAAATATGTGCAAGAATTACAAAACTTAGTAAGACAATATGAAACTGGAAGAATAGACTCTATGCTAAGTAGATTTGTGAATCAAGTATCAAGGAAAAGAAGGAAAAACAAGGAATTACACCTTAATGCTCAGATTGGAGACTACGACGTGGACTATGTGGTCCTCGACTTGGGATCAGAAGTAAATGTTATGACAAAGTAGACTTGAGCACTGATGGGAAAACCTAGATTGATTTACTCTCCTATCAGGCTCAGGATGGCTAATCAGCAGGCGGTGAGCCACTTTGGAAGACTAGAGCATGTCTCTGTAGAGATCGACGGGGTAAGGACATTTGCAGACTTTGAATTGATTGATATTGTTGATGATACTTGTCCTTATCCCGCGCTGTTAGGAATTGATTGGGCCTTCAACAATTCGACTATTGTTGACCTAAAAAAAAGAAGAATGACATTCGAAGATAATGGCCTTAAGGTCATTGCACCTCTGGACCCGGATGAAGGTCGCAGATACACATAACCGATAAGAGAAGAAGACCGCGCATATGAGCTAGAAAACATCTACAAACTGACAGCAAGACAACATGATTATATAATCCCACAACATATGGAAATATCAGTTGGAAAAGTGAAAGTGCATGTTCATTAGATTTAGAGGAAGCATTGGAAAACTAGTAGAACAAAATGTATGAAGTCTCTACGCGGAGATGTGCCAGGTTGACCAGAGCAGTTCGCTGGATGGACACAAAAGTAAGTAATCTTCCTACATTCGATGGTTTGAATCATTTGGAGACATTTCTAGCTGAATTTGAGAGAATTGTACCAGTACAACAGAGGATGTTGGCACTGGACGAAGCCTTGAAAGCCACACCAGCTAGATGGCGGGGAACACACAAAAAGAACATCGCAGAATGGGTACAATGTCGCACCTTATTGACAACGTGCTTCTCAGACCAAGACAAAGGATGCGAAGTTCGTTACACAGGCCAGAGTTGTCCTAAGGACCATATGAAAAGTTGTGAGGAGGCTTGGAGCAACATTCCTAGAGAACAATGGGTACATAAGTTCATTAACACATTGGACACTACACCTATCAACTGGTATCTTCAAGTAGAATTGTGCTTCGTCACTACAGATTGGTACGATATGACTCAGAACTTTATAGCTACCTTCTTATTTGAAATTCAGTACCCTACAGTAGATAAGGCTTTACAAACCATAAGACAAAAGGTCTTTGAGGAGGCACCTAACCCCCCTCTTGACCAAGAAAAAGATGAATGGACTACGCCTCTTCAACAATTACAAGAGTGCTACAATATTAATGCTGATGAGGATGATGATCCGAGGGATGTAAACATTTTAGAAACTGAAGGAAAAAGAGACATAGAAGGGCCAGGGATTGAATTACCCTTTGTTGGACAACCCATTAAAATTAGGAAGGTTAATATTGGAACCGAGCAGACACCTAAGTTAGCAAATGTTGGAGACTATTGGGATGATGCTACGATTAGAAAGATCACATAGCTATTGCATGAATATAAAGATTTACTTGCAACCAAGTTCACAGACATGAAGGGGATTAAAGGTACCATGGGAGAAATGAAGATCCCCTTGAGACCAGATGCAAGACCCATCAAGCAGAGACCCTATAGACTGAATCCCAAATATAAGCAGAAATTTAAGATTGAATTGGATAGAATGATGGAAGCAGGAATCATAGAACCAGTCGAAGAATCTGAATGGATCATCCCTATGGTGGTCCAAGACAAGAAGTCAAGAGAAATAAGAATTTGTGTAGATTTAAGGAAATTGTATGATGCATGCCTACATGACCCCTTTCCTACACCCTTTATTGCTGAAGTGTTAGATAATGTAGGAGGACATGAGGTCTATTCATTCACAGATGGATTTTCAGGTTATCACCAGATTCGAATTTCTAAGGAAGATCAACATAAGATCACATTTGCAACGGAATGGGGTTCTTTTCAGTACACGGTGATGCCCTTTGGCTTGAAGAATGCACCAACCATATTTTCTAGGGTGGTGGTTGAAGCATTTAAGGACTTTTTACAGAAGTTCTTTGAAGCATATTTTGATGACTGTACTTTTTTTATCCTAATGAAATATCATGTTGAATGCTTGAGATTAATGTAAGATAAGTGCAAGAATGTCATATTTCCCTGAATCTAAAAAAGTTATCATCTTTTCAACCTTTGGCGTGCTGCTAGGGCATATTGTGTGTAAGCAGGGATTGTTGGTAGAGTCTTCCAAGATTGCTATCATTGTTGATCTACCTCCCCCTACTTCAGTTAGATAGCTGCACACTGCATTGGGGCACACTGGATACTACATGAAGTTTATTAAGGGTTATTCACATATAACAACATATATGGAGAAGATATTAAAGAAAGATAGTAAGTTCCAATGGACAAAAGAATGCCAGCAGAGCTTCGACACAATAAAGCAGAAAATGGTTACTGCGTCTATCTTGGTTTTTCTAGATTGGAGTAAGGAGTTCAATGTTCACATCGATGCTTCGTCCATTGCATTAGGAGCAGTCTTAGCACAGCTTGGTGCAGGAGACATTGACCACCCCATAGCCTTTGCTAGCAGGAATCTTTCTACAGTTGAAAGGAACTATACTATGACTGAAAGAGAAGGCTTGACTATGGTATATGCGCTGCAGAAGTTTAGACACTATTTGTTGGGAGGACATTTTAAGATGTTCACTGATCATTCTGCATTGAAATACTTAGTCAACAAGGCAGTGTTGTGGGGAAGAATATGCATATGGCTACTACTATTCCAGGATTATGACTTTGAGATTGTGGTCAAGCCAGGAAGAATGAATAAAGGACCTGACCACTTATCTAGGTTAGAACATGGAGAGGAACCTACTAGTCTGGAGGATACAATTCCAAATGCACAGTTGTTGGCCATCAGAAAAGTCGATGATCACTTTGCCGAGATAGTTCAGTTCCTATCCACAGAAATGGCACCTCACGAGTACACAATCATTCAGAAGAAATAGTTGGTAGTCCGCGCTACTAACTTTCAACTTATAGCTGGACAATTATATAAGATGGGACCAGATGAGATCCCAAGGAGATGTGTTATGGAGGCAGAAAGACCATTGATTCTTGCAGAAGCACATGAAGGAATTGCAGGAGGACACTATGCAGGGATAGCAACAATGTAGAAGATTCTCATAGTTGGTCTCTTGTGGCCTACTTTACATAAGGATGCTAAGGAATACTACAGAGCCTGCGATGTGTGTCAAAGAGTAGGGAAGCCTTCTAGAAGGGATGAAATGCCTTTGGAACCGCAATTAACACTACAAGTATTTGAGAAATGGGCTATTGACTTTGTGGGACCTATTAACCCACTAGAAAAGCGCACAGGAGCTCGATACATCATCACTGCTACAAAGTATTTGACCAGATGGGCAGAAGCAAGAGAAGTTAAGGACTGTAGTGTAGACACAACTGCGTAGTTCATATTTGAGGATATTATAACCAGATTTGGATGCCCGAAGATCCTCACGAGTGATCAAGGCACACACTTCATCAACAAAACTATTGAAGCCTTGACCTAGGAGTTCGAAGTTCACCATCAAAAGAGCACACCATACCACCCACAGGCGAATGGTATAATCAAATATTTCAATAAGATAATGGAGATAATGCTGACTAAGATTTGCAGTGTTAACAGAGATGATTGGGGTCTGAGAATTCCGGCAGTATTATGGGCTTATAGAACTACTTGCAAAAAGTTAACAATGCATACCCCATTCAAGTTGGTATATGGCTTGGAAGCAATGGTACCTATGGAATATTTGGTTCCTAGTTTAAGAATTGCAACATTTACAGTTATGGACAACACATGCACTGTTCAAGACATGCTCGCACAGTTGATTGAACAAGAGGAAGACAAATTTATTGCAGGATTTCATCAGCAGGTACAAAAAGAACGAGAGAAGGCTTACCATGACAAACATATCAAGAGGAAAGCATTTAAGCAAGGATATTTGGTAATGTTATTTAACAAAAAGTTCATGAAGCATCCAGAGAAGTTTAGGACACATTGGCTCGGACCATTTGAGGTTGCCTATCTCACAGAAGGAGTTGCGCAGTTGAAAAATCTTAAGGGAGAATGGAAGGATGGGTTAGTGAACGGGAGCTGGTTGAAGTTGTATTATGACAACTAACTTCCTTGCAACTCTCAGTAAAAGATAAGGAAGAAGGGTCTAGGTACCAGGTGCAATTGAAACTGGGTACTAGACATAGAAAATAAAGTCTGCACAAGATGGGGAGGGATAGAGCAGAAAGCACAGGCTGCTCCGCGCAGTCTGCAGTTGAAGTGATACAGAAGGCTCAGTCTTGCAGTGACTTGGGACGAGTCACATGTGAGTGTTGGGGACTTGTTGGCCCTTGGTTATGGAAGGAAGCGAAGATTACAGAAGAAAGGTGAAGTACAAATTGCGCGGAAGGCACATAAACTGAGGAAGGGTCGAAGTGGGCAAAGAAACATAAAAGAAGGAGCGAAGTAAAGTAAAAGCTAGCCATTGGAAGATAAGATCAAGGAAGATAAAGAATTAAAGAAGAGGGATCGTGGACAAGTCAACAAGTGGAAGAAGACACCAACGGATACCTTGGAGAACCTCATGGAAAAAGAGGAAGGACAGGGTGGCGAAGCCTTGAAAACGTGGGTCAAGTGGACCTAGGTTTTTGACACCGAGACTTTGGTCTAAGGTTGTCTGAGAGTCATGTAATGTATAAATAAAGGTCCAGAGGACCTGTGAGAGGGTTTGGTTCATTCGTATTGTTGTTCATATTGTGATTGTTGTTGCTCATGGTTGATTGCTGCTATTGAGAGAAATATTGAGTTTGTATTTTGGATCTTTAGCTAGGTGCGAAGATTAACCCTGCAGCTGGGTGCACAGGGAGGGAAGAGAAAGAAAGAATATCTGCAGCTAAGTGAACAGATAGAACTGTATTTTTTCATCTAATATATCAAGAAACACAGTTCTGTGGACATAGCCCCAGGGAGAGGGTGAACCACGTATATCTTATTATCTTTGCGGTTGATGTTGTGCTATTTGCTATCTGTTATACTATTATTGCATGATTGTTAGATTAGAGATATAACTTCACGAAGTAGGCTTAAAAGTGGGAAAATAATATATAAATTGTTTTGCATTGTGTTTTTGGAATCACTTTTCATTTCCTATGGTTGTAGACACCTGTGTCCTGCAACCCCCTATTGCTACTTCGGGTGAGACTGCATATGCTTCGCAGGTGTTGCTGAAAGGGCCATTAGTTAGGGCTTTGTTGGTGCATTGTAAGAGTTGAACCCTGGGTCTGCCCCTGTGCCAACATAACCTATGGGATAGAACTGTGATTTCAACAATTCCTTAAAACTTTCCCATTTTGTAACCATGGGATTCTTGCCTAGCCTTGAGCCATCTATGTAGATCTCTCACAATAACTGAGCATGTGCAAACATTTTCAATAAGGAAAAATAAATCCTTTGGGTTTCTCTTATTTAAACCAACAACTGAATTTCTCAAAACTTCACCACAATATGTATCCATTTCAAGTTTTCCTTCAACCTTAAATGGAGTATTTGAAGATGAAGAAAGAGAGTTGGTATTAGCCAAATCATTAGGTTGTTCACTCCTGAATTGTTCTTGTATTTTTTTTTGTACTTAGTCCTTGCTTCATATCTCTCTTCATTCATCACAATCAATAGCTCCATGTCACTGTATTGGTGAGTACAATAATGCTTTGCTCAAGTTGAGTAAACTTTACTTTGGGGTCTTCCTTGGCTTCTTCCTCAGAAGTTCTCGTCATTTTCGATAGTCAAATTCTTCAAAGACCTTGCAACAATGGCTCTCCACTCTTTTGGTATACACTGTGAGTGTTTAGAATACAAGTTGTTCACCAAGTGCTTCGAAGCCTATGGCTAAGTTGATTCACCAACATGGACCTTGAATAATTTTATGGAATTTAGTTGTTTTTTTTTCTTTCTCTATTTTCTATTTCATTATGCGTTGATTCTCCGTGTGCAATACTTGCATATTATAATTGAATTCATAAAATAGTGCTCAATAAAAACAATCATAAACAAAATAATAAAAGAAATATTTTACCCTAGACACCCATTTTGGGAAAGCAACAAGAAATAACCTTTGTTTTGCTTTTGTTTATGCTCAATAATGATTACAAATAGGAGTTATACATTCTCAAACATATATTTTGTGTATTCTTACTCCTTGGCTAGTTACAAATCACATTTAGTCTCTAAGATCATATTTGTTTCCCATGGATAGGCTCACACACTCATGTTCGTCCTCATGCTTCATGCTCTCAACCTTCATCCTATCTTCTCATATGCCATTAATGTCCCAAACTTTTGATTTCCAATGCCAACTCACAACCAGAATCACTCCCATTTCTTGTCTTCGATATACCTATTTATTACCCCTTCTTGTCGGTTTCTTTCTCCTTGGAAGGCCAAGAGGCTCACCCAAAGTTATTATAACTTCTCCCTCATATTATTTATAGATGCCTCAAATGCTACCAACAAACCCCCCCAACATAATTTCCTCCTATACTGAATTTTTGGCATTGTAATTATTCTTTTTAGGGTTAATTTTTATGGTATGGATGTCATATGACATCTTTCTATTCATTGGGTTGTAGACATGTCATTGCTATACGTGGCCATGTCAACCGCCATCATTGTTGGGATTTTATTTTTCTTGGTATCTTATCATTCCTTCAATCTATGGGTGGATGCCCTCATCTTGTACAATACAAAGGTCATGATGTGGAGGTTGGTCAAGTGTTGGTGCCCTATTATGCAGTTTTGTTGTGCATGCCTTGTTTTTATCCTATGCCTCTTGTTTTTTTGTTGTGCCCCTCATTTAGACTATGTGCTAAGATTGTGATTATTCTTAGAGTCGACGTGCTTTCCTATCCTTAAGATATAAGGTTGTGCTAGAGGTGGTTAGAATTGTAATTGATTTGTAATTGTATTGATATGTATTTAAGGAAATGTGATAAGAGGGAAAATGGTTGGTTGTTGGTCGTTTGATGGTTAGGGGTTGGATAATGGTTATATAAGGTTAAGTTATGAAGTTTGTATGAGATAAAGGAAATTGAAATCATGGTTTTAAGCCCTGGATTGTTGTATGAACTTGTTTCAAGGATTGAATGAGAAAGACTGTATGTTGGTTTCCCCCCTTTTAATTTCTAAGTATATTGATGTGATTGTGTAATGGAATGTATGTTGGATGTTGTACATGTTAATGTTCTACTTTATTTATGATTAAATTCTATTTCAGTAATTATCATTAGCATCTCAGGTGAGACCTTATGCATAATTGAATATTGAATATTCCAACATTAATGGGTTTATTATTGGTCTAAGTTCAAAACCCTGGGTTTGAAATTATCGTCGATAATAGGTTTCCTTTCTAGGATGAGCCAAATATACTAGAGGAAGCGTGGATATGTCATAGAATCCATCATGAAGGGAGATACAATATTGGATGATCGAGAAGGAAGTTGAGTTCACCCAGAAAGAAACTTAGAATCTGCTACACATCACCCTGAAGCATGGAAAGACATGGATTTGTATTTTGACAAACACAATTTTTTTTTTGTTGAAGTTCCTATTTTATTGCATGAATGGATATGAAGGCAGAGGAAGATTAATAACTTAAGACGTTCCCAAGAACTAGTAGTGTGGGATCGTGCAACTGTTGAAAGATTACAAATCTGAGACAATAAATGGACTCGAGTAATTGATTTATGGTTTATTAGAATCAAAGAAGGGTACATTGTGGACTTTTTTGTATAACACAATAGCTCTTTTAGCGTTGTTGAATGTGAATTTAAGGCTAGTTTGGGAGGTAGAATGTTAGAAGAAATACCACTTTGGATCAAAATGTTGTTCATAAAGAAAGGGTTGTTGAAAATGAGGCTTGATAGCATGCACACATAAGTCCTTCACAATAGGGGGGTGGGGAGTGTGTAGGTAATGATGTGACAAGGTAAAATAAAATAAAGATGGATCCAGAGGCTCGAAGAAAAGTGAGAGTAGATAGATATGAGAAAGAAATCTGTTGCGTGAGGTAGTTTGGAAGGTCCAGTTTGACAGTACTAAGAAAAGGGGAGAAGGGAGAAACTAGTAGTGGAGCAAATAAGAAAGCAATGAAAGAGACGTAGGAGGAAGACACTATTGTGGAGATTGCATAAGAGGTGCACAAATAAGAGATATAGACACTACAATAAGGTAGTGCACAAGAAGTGGCATCCCTAGCCCATGCCAAAGGAAGTGACAATAGAGGAGATGCAGAGAATATTGGATCTCGGTGGTTGATTAGAAGTGGAAATGCATGGATGAAGACAAAAGTGGATTTTCAATTAGTGGATATATTCAGAGCGATGTTGAGGATGACTTAAATGAGGGTGAAGATACCTCAACGGTAGTGGGTATGTTGTAGAACATGAGATTGGAGGAGTCCTTTAGATCCAAAGAAGAAGTTCGAGAGGTAAGATGGTATAATCCCCTCTTTGAACCACCCCTTGCATGTGCACTATTAACAAAAGGAGAGAGTTCAATAGAGTTCAAAGTGAGAGTGACAATTCAATAGAGAATATAGGGAACAATACCAAGTAGGGAAAGCACAACAACCAAAAATTTGGATTGCTCAATCTTAGGAACAACACATGACCTTGCATTAAGATTTCTTGTGTTCCATGGGACTAGGAAGGATGATGTAGAAAAGTAAATATAGATCAGATACATGTGGATATATGAGAAATATGGATACATGTGGATCTCAGATCACTGAATGCAACTTGTCTACATGGACCCTTTCCAACATTGTTTAGTGATGAGGTATTAAACAACATAGGAGGAAGAGAAGCTTATTCATTCGTTGATGGATTTCCAGGGAACCATTCAATTATAATTGTAGAAGAATACACGACTAAAATAACCTTTACAACTTGTTAACACTCTATAAATTTTTTCTGACTGATAGACAAACGACAAAGGTAACTATTTCAACCAACTTTAGAGTTGGGCACTAGCCTACTCAACTTAGAGAGGGTTCTCTCGTGTCACTTGATATTTCTTTGGAAATCAATGGCTAGGTTTAGTTTGTTCTGTTTTTTTTTTATAAAGTTGCTGGCAAGGAAGGGGAGGGTCACTCAGGGCTATGGAGTCAAAATTATGAAATTGAATGAAAACAATGACTGGCCTGTAGAACTCTACAGAGGATAAAGGCTAAATGAGGCAATGAATCTAATTTGTAAATTGAAATTGTGCAGAGTGTAGGAAGAAGGAGAAAACAAGTAACTGCATCAGAGCATTACTAAAATGAATTCTGAATTAGTTAAGAAGAAATACACACAATTTAAATTTCTTAATCCAAGAGCATCATAAGATGAATTCTGAGTTTTTAAGTATCCAATTTAAACAGAAGACAATGCAAATGGAATAAAATAACATAGGAAATACATACAATGAGAGAAGACAAAACTCATATCACCACCATTAGAATCTTTTCATAGAGACTTCAAAATATTTTGCATATGTATTCAATTTAGCTTCAGAAAAATTACAATTTAGTTCAGAAACAACCAAAAGGTTCCCTTTCACTTCTTCCAACCATGATACATATGTATCTCTTAACATTTATACAAACAGTGAGTCCCTTCGTTTCCAAACCAGTTACAAATAAAGAAACGTTTCGTTTGGAAACCGTTTACAAGAAAAAATAGGCTTCCAAACGCCACCTGTAATTCTCAAACTGTAATAGATTTGTAAAATATGAGAACTATTTTTGTAGATAAGATCATTATGAAGAAAAACCTCTCTCAGTTTCTCTAAATTCATCTCCAACTGGCTGGAATACGTGCCGTAAAAACATGTCTCGAACAAGAAATCATGAAAACTGAAAAATAAGGTTCAAACATTTCTTCGAATGTCCCAATCCGTGACACCTGTGTAAAATCCAGGGGAGGTTCTTGTATATAAGATTTTCTTGAGAAAAAACCACTCTCGGATTTGTGAAATTTTTCTCCATCTGTCCGAGATCTGTATTTGAAAAATATGTCTTCCCACAAGAAAATCTTTAATCTAGAAATGTAAGGCTCCAAGATGTCCTTGATTCTCCCAGTATGTAACAACTATGAGAAATATGGGAGAGGTTATTATTCTTTGGCCCGTGATGAATATAAACCTCTTTCGGTTTCTCAAAAAGTGATCTGGTTTTCCTGAAATTCACCTCGGAACAAGACTGGTCAAAATCATTTGAAATCTGGAAACTGAGACTTGAAAACTGATATACGTGAAACTGATCAAATTCGTCTGCAAATGGTTTAACCCCCAACTTACTTTATCTAGCCATTTTGCAGCAATCTTTGTAGCACTTGTCTTTCAGAAATTTTGGGGATGAGGCAAAGCGGTTCAAGATAGACTGCTTTTCGCCCCGAAATGAATCTGGTGGTGCCATGTGGTCCCAAGTCGAAACCACGGTATTCTTATCGGCCCGCTTTCAATAATTAACCTCTGCGCTAGTTCTCCACCTGATATGATCCCTGACCATTGATCTGTGGTGCTTGAGATTTGTGGCCCGCCGGGTTCCATCAACTCCGCACTCCCGCTAGCTTTAGCCTCCTCTCGGTGTATTTGGCCCTGTCTTCTAGTTTATCACGCTTCCACATTATTTTAGCACCTCTCTAAGTCTTGGAAACTGGATTTCTCACATAAATTATTATAGTGATAACATGGGCTCCAACTGGGGATGCTATCCTCCCTATGAGGTAGCAAAGATTGGTAGACCAAGTGCCTATCCATTGGGTTGTTCCCAAAACATTTGCGTACCCTGCTCTGACCTGTCACCATTATCCATCGGTAAAATGTCATTGTTAATTAATCCTCAGATACTTGGTAGAGTCCCTGCAACCAATCACCCAGATGCTTGACATGGCTATGCACTCATCTTGAGTTAGCCTTTGAATAGATTTTATGTTCATGGCGAATAGAAATTTTAGCTCCTCCTCGATGTCTTAGTTTTTCACATGGTCGCTGGGTCTTTATCAATAGGCAAAAAGATCTCATAATGGATATAACATACAACACTAAATCATGAAATACATCAGCAATGTAGATCTAGCTAAATAGAGGAGATTAAGAGAATATTGGATCTCGGTGGCTGATTAGAAGTGGAAAGGCATGGATGAAGTCAAAAGTGGATTTTCAATCAGTGGATATATTCAGAGTGATGTTGAGGATGACTTAAATGAGGGTGAAGATACCTCAATGATAGTGGGTCTGTTGTAGAACATGAGATTGGAGGAGTCCTTTAGATCCAATGAAGAAGTTCGAGAGGTAAGATGGTATAATCCCCTCTTTGAACCACCCCTTGCATGTGCACTATTAACAAAAGGAGAGAGTTCAATAGAGTTTAAAGTGAGAGTGACAATTCGATAGAGAATATAGGGAACAATACCAAGTAGAGAAAGCACAACAACCAAAAATTTGGATTGCTCAATCTTAGGAACAACACATGACCTTGCACTAAGATTTCTTGTGTTCCATGGGACTAGGAAGGATGATGTAAAAAAGTAAATATAGATCAGATACATGTGGATACATGAGAAATATGGATACATGTGGATCTCAGATCACTGAATGCAACTTGTCTACATGGACCCTTTCCCACATTGTTTAGTGATGAGGTATTAGAGAACATGGGAGGAAGAGAAGCTTGTTCATTCATTGATGGATTTCCAGGGAACCATTCAATTATAATTGTAGAAGAAGACAAGACTAAAATAACCTTTAAAACTTGTTAGCACTCTGTAAATTTTGTCTGGCTAATAGACAAACGACAAAGGTAACTATTTCAACCAACTTTAGAGCTGGGAACTAGCCTACTCAACTGAGAGAGGGCTCTCTCGTGTCACTTGATATTTCTTTGGCAATTAATGGCTAGGTTTAGTTTGTTTTGTTTTTTTTTTTATAAAGTTGCTGGCAAGGAAGGGGAGGGTCACTCAAGGCTATGGAGTCAAAATTATGAAATTGAATGAAAATAATGACTGGCCTATAGAACTCTACAGAGGATAAAGGCTAAATAAGGCAATGCATCTAAGTTGTAAATTTAAATCTTCTAGAGTGTAGGAAGAAGGAGAAAACAAGTAACTGCATTAGAGCATTACTGAAATGAATTCTGAATTAGTTAAGAAGAAATACACACAATTTAAATTGCTTAATCCGAGAGCATCATAAGATGAATTATGAGCTTTTAACTATCCAATTTAAACAGAAGACAGTGCAAATGGAATAAAATAACATAGGAAATACATACAATGAGAGAAGACAAAACTCATATCACCACCATTAGAATCTTTTCATAGAGACTTCAAAAGCTTCTACATATGTATTCAATTTAGCTTCAAAAAAATTACAATTTAGTTTAGAAACAACCAAAAGGTTCCCTTGCACTTCTGCCAACCATGATACATACGTATCTCTTAACATTTATACAAACAGTGAGTCCCTTCGTTTCCAAACCGGTTACAAATAAAGAAACGTTTCGTTTGGAAATCGTTTACAAGAAAAAATAGGCTTCCAAACGCCACCTGTAATTCTCAAACCATAATATATTTGTAAAATATGAGAACGGTTTTTGTAGATAAGATCATTATGAAAAAAAAATCTCTCGGTTTCTCTAAATTCATCTCCAATTGGCCGGAATACGTGCCGTAAAAACATGTCTCGAACAAGAAATCATGAAAACTGAAAAATAAGGTTCAAACATTTCTTCGAATATCCCAATCCGTGACACCTATGTAAAATCTGGGGGAGGTTCTTGTATATAATATTGTCTTGAGAAAAAAACTCTCTCGGTTTTGTGAAATTTTTCTCCATCTGTCCGAGATCTGTATTTGAAAAATATGTCTTCCCACAAGAAAATCTTTAATCTAGAAATGTAAGGCTCCAAGATGTCCCTGATTCTCCCAGTATGTAACAACTATGAGAAATATGGGAGAGATTATTTTTCTTTGGCCCGTGATGAATATAAACCTCTTTCGGTTTCTCAAGAAGTGCTATGGTTTGCCCAAAATTTACCTCGGAACAAGACTTGTCAAAATCATTTTAAATTTGGAAACTGAGACTTGAAAACTGATATATGTGAAACTGATCAAATTTGTCTACAAATGGTTTAACCCCCAACTTACTTTTGCTAGCCATTTCACAACAATATTTGTAGCGCTTGTCTTTTAGAAATTTCAGGGACGAGGCAAAGAGGTTCGGGATAGACTGCTTTTCACCCCGAAATGCATCCGGTGGTGCCACACGGTCCCAAGTCGAAACCACGGTATTCTTATTGGCCCACTTTCAAGAATTAACCTCCGTGCTAGTTCTCCGCCCGATATGATCCCTGACTGTTGATCTGCGGTGCTTGAGACATGTGGCCTGCTGGGTCCCATCAACTCCACACTCCCACTAGCTTTAGCCTCCTCCCGATGTATTTGGCCTTGTCTTCCAGTTTATCACTCTTCCACATTAGTTTAGTGCCTCGTTAAGTCTTAGAAACTGGATTTCTCACAGAAATTGTTATAGTGATAACATGGGCTCCAACTAGGGATTCTATCCTCCCTGTGAGGTAGCAAAGAATGATAGACCAAGTGCCTATCCATTGGGTTGTTCCCAAAACATGTGCATACCCTGCTTTGACCTGTCACCATTATCCATCGGTAAAATGTCATTGTTAATTAATCCTCAGATACTTGGTAGAGTCCCTGCAACCAATCACCCAGATGCTTGACATGGCTATGCACTCATCTTGCGTTATCCTTTGAATAGATTCTATGTTCATGGCGAATATAAATTTTAGCTCCTCCTCGATGTCTTATTTTTTCACATGGTTGCTGGGTCTTTATCAACAGGCAATAAGATCTCATAATGGATATAACATACAACACTAAATCATGAAATACATCAGTAGTGTAGATCCAACTAAATAATATCACACACGAGCACCAATCCAACTATAATGAAAGGGAACCTCGTTCACCACTGTCCAACTCTGTATAGCAATTTTCCATGGTGAGTGACACCTTAACATTTAGAAACTTGGGCAACAAAAACACTTTATTTGCCTCAGCTCACCACACGACCTTTGCAAGCAATCACACATATACATTACAAACTGAAAGATTTGACGAGTATAATTTTTATCACAACTTCCGCTCTAATTCTAGGTACTTCAATTGGATTGCTGCCAGTACACGATATCTGCTTTAGATGAGAAGTGTATGTCCTATATTAAAGCTATTCCGTTGTAGTAAGAGTCGAAGTTGTGAATAATTATTCTTCATAACTTTTCAAAAGATATGAGTAGGTGGGGAGGGCCATTGTCAAAAATTTGAATGGACTGGATGGGACAGGGATGTCTCCACTGTCCCTTTTATTTCTTTACATATCACATTCATTGAGTTTAAATAAAACAAATTTCAATATCCAAGGATTTCATTTCTTTTCAAAATCCCCGAAAATGAAAACGAAATCTCCTTCTGGGCTATTGCCTTTGTATTGGGTGCTGGGCAATTGCATTTCCTCCTTCGTGGCCTAGTGCTACTCCTCCACGCCAAATTGTATGTGATATAACTGAGTGTTGTGGGCAGTTTCAATCAGAACATTCACGTCCCCGATATAAACCATCAACTTCCACATACCCCGGTCACTTTACCACTGTTTTTATATTGGGTCGCTTTAGAAAAATTAAGCATCGATTACTTTCACTCCCCGATATGAATATACACCATTGATTACATCAATAATTGTGATATGAACATATCAGACTGCGTGTGAGCGACAACCTTATGATTTATACGCCATCCGATGTTCCTTCACATTGACCTCCCTAAAACATAGACATCATTTCAACATGACATCATTTCAACACCTGTGCGCTTGTTCTTTAAATGAAAACACACAGTCAATGAGTTCCAGGAGAGATCATTGGGTGAAAGCACTAGCTTCTGTGATATTAGATCCGACGAGACCTTAATTGATATGACCAATTACAGATTGGGTACCCGGGCCTATCAATGGAGATCACGGGATTCGATGAAGCATCCCTGTAATAAAACTACATCCAGCAGGCTCAGAAGTGGGGATCGTGCACCCTTAACACATCTTGTGGACTCCTCCTCCATGTGACTTGATGCATGGCGCTTAGTCGCTTCATCTTGATAGTTGTAGGGCTTGGATAAGTGGAGATTTGTTCTGCGGGCCCAATAATTTTGGTAAAATAAACTATGGCTCTGTAATAAACCCGAGGGTAGAGAAAATTACTATAAGAGCTGAAGTCAGCTGTATAAAATCAATTTTTTTTATTTGCGCAATAATGAAGAATTTTTTTTCCCAAATTCAACTAAATATTTAATGCAGACAATCCAATAACCCAATGATGCTTTGTTTAGAGCAAAAATTCTCTTATGCCACAATTCTAAATTTTGCATGTGTCAATATCTAGCTCCAACTGCGGACGACGTCCTCCCTGCACAATGATAAAAACGTATACCAAGTGCTCGATCCATTCAGCTAATCCCATCTCAAAAACTGCACCTGTACCAATCCTTCATCCGAAACTAAATGCATTGAAAGTTGAAACTGAAAACCAATAGCTGCCGAAAACTGAAAACACAGGCTGAAGTCCAAAATTGAAACTGACAAAATGCTTGGTCTTCACACATATTTATATACAACTGCTCCTACCCTACTTGTTGAAACCAACATTGAATCATGTGATCTCAAAATTCCAATGAAGCCTATCAAGCAAATGGCTTCTTGACTGCAACTTGCTTTCAACTCCACCAGATAGAAAAACTCAAACTGCAAACCCCATTTTATCCCTGCATTCTTGAACAACAGGTACTCCGTCTTCTCTGATGATTTCATCTTACTGGAAAAAGGGTCTTCGAGAACATGTAAAACTATCCCTTTTTTAAAATCAGTCCAAAGACAAGGATCTCTTTCATCTGGTTTACCTTTCTCAAATGGACATGCAACAAGATGACCATCTTTCACATCATCCACATCAGAGACATGCTTTATGTGCTCTTGGAAATATTTAAATGAAATGACAATCTCTTGTGTTTGACAAAAATATGAAAATGCTCCTTCATGTTCTTGAATAAGAATGACATCCTAGCTTTTAAAAATTTCTGGATATGTGAAATCATGAATGGATTCTAAAACAACCAAAAGACCCAAAACAACCCGCTCTTCTTCAATATTTTCTTGTAACTTTGAGTAGCTATCTTTATTAATGGTTTTGCTGCTTAGATTTTCCAAACATAAATTTCAATAGCCCAATTTTCCCCAATTTCTTCAGGATACAAGTCTTCAGAAAAGGAATGAGCTGCAAAACAATTTGAATGATTCTCCCCATACTTTTGACCATAATAAGGCTGACAAGGCTGTAAATTTTCATTAATATCATGGGATATAACTTGACTGTCAACATTATGATGCAGATTTGTTTCATTTCCAAGCAAAGAAGAAACTAATGTTTGCTCGGAATGATGTTGTGTACCAATACAACTAGTCTCTACTAGCTCTTCCTGATGATAAGCTAGTTCATAAAGGGCTTCTTCGATTTCATCATACATTAAGTCTTCGTCATTAATATCAATCCCCATGCATTGAATAAGATTGTCAAAGTTTCCACATAATTTTTCAACCAGAACTAAAGATGGGTAACTTTCCTTATAATTCACGCAAAATACTGAATAAAAATCTCCAAGGGAAAATAGACTAGCAGATGGAAATCCTTCATACTAGGATCGTGCTTCTTCTTCGAAGGTTTCCATAAACATCTTCATTAAGCAGTCTTCAGGAAATTTAACTCCTAGCCTATGTATGTGCATGTGGAATTTTATCAAATGAAAGGAAACATCATCTCCTTCTTGATCTTTGAACTTAGGCAAATATTTTTTCCAATCTATGTGAGGAATACGATTTGGAAAGCCAGGAATATGAGAGAAATTCATTGGAGCATACCTTGCAGATCTGTAATCCATCTTGAAGCAGTGGAGTCATCAATAAAATCTTTAGGCTATCGAGTCTTTAGATAGTGGAGTTGCCATACAAATTTTGAATTCTAGATTCTTGAAAATGGAGTCGCCACGTGAATGATGTACAACCTTTTTGTGTCTGAATACTCTTCACCATCAGTACTCAGATCTGAACTTTGTCATTTCTCCTAGGGAAGATTTCACCTTCGGTCCCCGACAATGGCGCCAAAATGTTAGCACTCTGTAAATTTTGTTCGGCTGATAGACAAACGACAGAGGTAACTATTTCAACCAACTTTAGCGCTGGGCACTAGCCTACTCAACTCAGAGAGGGATCTCTCGTGTCACTTGATATTTCTTTGGCAATCAATGGCTAGGTTTAGTTTGTTCTGTTTTTTTTTATAAAGTTGCTGGCAAGGAAGGGGAGGGTCACTCATGGCTATGGAGTCAAAATTTTGAAATTGAATGAAAAAAATGACTGGCCGGTAGAACTCTCCAGAGGATAAAGTCTAAATGAGGCAATGAATCTGAGTTGTAAATTGAAATTGTGCAGAGTGTAGGAAGAAGGAGAAAACAAGTAACTGCATCAGAGCATTACTGAAATGAATTCTGAATCAATTAAGAAGAAATACATAGTTTAAATTTCTTAAGCCGAGAGCATCATAAGATGATTTCTGAGCTTTTAATTATCCAATTTAAACAAAAGACTGTGCAAATGGAATAAAAGAACACAAGAAATACATACAACGAGAGAAGACAAAACTCATATCACCACCATTAGAATCTTTTCATAGAGACTTCAAAAGCTTCTGCATGTGTATTCAATTCAGCTTCAGAAAAGTTACAATTTAGTTCAGAAACAACCAAAAGGTGCCCTTACACTTCTTCCAACCATGATACATATGTATCTCTTTACATTTATACAAATAGTGAGTCCCTTCGTTTCCAAACCGGTTACAAATAAAGAAACGTTTCGTTTGGAAACCGTTTACAAGAGAAAATAGGATTCAAAATGCCACCTGTAATTCTCAAACCGTAATAGCTGTGTAAAATATGAGAACGATTTTTGTAGATAAGATCATTATGAATAAAAACCTCTCTCTCTTTCTTTAAATTCATCTCCAACTGCCCGGAACACGTGCCGCAAAAACATGTCTTGAACATGAAATCATGAAAACTGAAAAATAACGTTCAAAGATTTCTTCGAATTTCCCAATCCGTGACACCTGTGTAAAATCTGGGGGAGGTTTGTGTATATAAGATTGTCTTGAGAGAAAACCTCTCTCTGTTTTGTGATTTTTTTCTCCATCTTTCCGGGATATGCATTTGAAAAATGTCTACCCACAAGAAAATCTTGAATCCGGAAATGTAAGGCTCCAAGATGTCCCCCATTCTCCCAGTATGTAACAACTATGAGAAATCTGGGAGAGTTTATTGTTCTTTGGCCCATGTTGAATATAAACGTCTTTCAATTTCTCAAAACGTGCTCTGGTTTGCCTGGAATTCACCTCGGAAAAAGACTGGTCAAAATCACTTGAAATTTGGAAACTGAGACTTGAAAACTGATATACGTGAAACTGATATATATGGTTTAACCCCCAACTTTCTTTCACTAGCCATTTCACAACAATCTCTGTAGCGCTTGTCTTTCAAAATTTTTGGGGACAAGGCAAAGCGGTTCGGGATAGACTGCTTTTCGCCTTGAAATGCATCCGATGGTGCCACATGGTCTCGAGTCAAAACCACAGTATTCTTATCGGCCCGCTTTCAAGAATTAACCTCCGTGCTAGTTTTCCGCCTGATATGATCCCTGAATGTTGATCTGCGGTGCCTGAGATATGTGGCCCACCGGGTCCTATCAACCCCGCACTCTCGCTAGCTTTAGCCTCCTCCCGCTGTATTTGGCCCTGTCTTCCAGTTTATCATGCTTCCACATTAGTTTAGCGCCTCACTAAGTCTTGGAAACTGGATTTCTCACAGAAATTGTTATAGTGATAACACAACTGAATGGGAATCTTTCACTTGCAATATAATGCCCTTCGAATTGAAAATGCACCTGTTGTGTTTTCAAGGATTGTGGTTGCAACCTTTAAAGAATTTATGCAAAAGTTTTGGGAGGTTTACTTGGATGATTGGATTATATTCAATGTATTGAAGAACCATTTACAATTATTGAGACCGATGTTGGAGAGATGCAGACAATTGCATATTTCATTGAACTTGAAGAAATGTGTCTTTTGCAATCCATTTGGGGTGTTGTTGGGACACATCATATGCAAGGAAGGATTGTTGTTATATCATGCCAAAATCATTGTGATTGTGGATGTGCCTTCCCCTACTTCTGGGAAATGGGGGAAATTGCCTAAAGTGAACTTTTGTGTGTAGACTGATTTTGAACTACAAAAGTTACAACCTGAATTTATAGAGAATTGTGGTTGTACGGAATTATATTTGCTATAATTGAGGAAAATTCACTACAATTATAATTCCCTAGAATCCTAGTAATGATTTCTTGGCCATCCTATGATAGAGCCTTGGAGGGAAGTGGGATAACTCGAGAGAGTGTTGACTAGAGAAGTGGATCCCATTCCTTGGGTTATGCAAGTTGATGGGGAAGAGGTTTATGGATTGAGAATTGTTGTAGGTGACCGTTAGCCTGAGAATTGGGCCATGCGAAGAGAAATTAGAGCTAGCCATATGTTAGAGTGTGTTCCTTGTGGATTCATAGCCTCAACTTGAGGGTGGCCTCTACAATAGAGAGAGTTGGTGCAATAACGAACCTATGATTGGGTGGAATGTCCCTCTTTTGCAACTCGTTAGTGAATACTTACAAACAAATAAGTGTTCTTAGTTGTATATGTGAATTATGTTGAATTTAATACTTAACTGTTGTGAATATGTCATGGTTGAATTAATTTCCAACTTATTCTTTTGATTACCTGTATTATCCTGCATTTGTGATTTAAGGGTTCATGAATACTTGAATGCCCACACTTAGGTTGCTTACATTTGTAGTGTCATGCTTGTTGATAGTAATTAGTTGATAACAAAATAGTTAGTTTGGTTCCTTAGTGAAATGGGTTCGAATTTGGGTGGTTAACAAAAGTACCTCATATCCTCAAAGTGTACATAGGGTATTTGACACATTACATAATAGTATCAGAGCTACTGGTTATAGCACTAGGGATGTATGGGCCATAAGTTGGCTCTATATGAAGAAATTGCAGTTTGTGTGGCAAGTGTTTGACAAAATTTCTCCATGAGAAGAATTATGGAAAATAGTGTTTGAAGTTTACAAATGTTGAATTAAGTACTACAATTACCCAATTGGAAGGCTGTTAGAGTATTTGGGTAGCTTATGGAGGCACAAATGAAGAAATGCCTAAATTTTAAGGTTATCAATGTGAAAATATTGGAAAATATAGTTTGTAGGCTAAGTGTTCGAGAAAATGTCCTTGAGGAAAAAGGATTGTATAGAGCCATAACTCCCAATTTAGAAACTCAATTTGAGTATGGGTTTAGTCATTGGAAGGTTAAATCAGAAGGGGATAATTTTGATGGCTCACACCTTGGAGAATTGCTTTATAATTCTTTGGAACCTGAGAAGAAGAAGAGACCTATAGATTTAATTTGAGAAATTGATGAAGTGCACACTTACTATCATTTCAAAGAAAATGATACAGAGTTGGAATTGAGATGTACCTAACAATTTATTGGTATGCACACTTCTTGCATATTTGGAGCTACAACAAGGATAATTAAAGAATATAATTGAACAATACTATTGAAGAGGAGAGATGGAAGATGAACAAAGACCTAATGTCCATGGAGAAGGGATTGGATACATAAATATAAATATATAAGAGACAAAGTTGAATGAGCATGGAAAGAGAATAGAGTCGTTAGAGTTGGTCAAAACTATAAGTAGTTTGAAGATGGAGGCAGAGTTAATATTGAGAGGATGTTGAAAGCTCAAGAGGAGAAACATAAGCTGAACATTTAGTTATTACAAAGCTTAAATCATTTGCAAAATCAAATGAAGAATGGATCAAGATTAAGGTATGAGGAAGGAGGAAAAGTACATTCAATAAGAGAAAACCATGGAATATATCAACACTCAATAAGTGCTACCAGAACTCAAAGGCATCATTACCATTGGAATAATGGTCCCACCCTTGATCTTTCCCATCAGAGATAACTTCCCACTACATGCTATCCCATTATTCTTCCAACCCAATGAATCAACCTTATTTTTTGTTAGATCTTGAACATGCATCTTGGGATTGCAGAGAGGCATATCTCACTATTGATAAACCAACCAAGCCAACATCCAAACTAGGTATGGATAGGACATCTCCTTCCTTTATATGTACTCACTAGTACATTCAACAAGGAAGTTGTATGCATTCAAAGAATCACAGAGCAACCCATAAGTGTTTCCATACATACATCAAAGGAGAAGTTATGTGCAAAACCAATTGCAAGGAGAGCTTAGAAAGATCAAGCCACCAAGTTTTGATGGTGAAAAAAAGATGGGAGAGGATGTCGAAGCTTGATTGCTAGGAATAAGGAATCATTTTAAGTTGCATAACTATTCATCCAATCTAGAATCCATAATTGTTATATACAACCTACAGGGGAAAACTTCTATCTAGTGGGACCAACTGATGCAAGTTAAGAACATCGATGAGAGGACAATTTATTGGAAATAGTTCAAGAAGTATCTCTAGCAACAATATCTTTCTGAGCATTACTGTTACAAGAAGATGTAGGGATTTTTTGAACTCAAGCTAGGAAATATGACTATGGAAGAAATATGAGAAGACTTTTTTTGAGCTATTGAGATATGTGGGTTGCCTTGAAGAGAGGAAAGGTGAAGATATAAAGGTTTCTAATTGGATTCTATACATTCTACATAGATGAAATTTAGTTTGAGTAACCCAAAACTCTTGAAGAGACAATCAAGAAGGCTAAATACTTGTATGACCATAGAAAAGGTAAAGCATATTTTCAGAAATCTTGGAGAGATAAGAAAAAAAACTAGAAATAATAGAGGAAGAAGGTATTTCAACCTCCTTTCTTCAGGAACAATCCTAATGAACATCAGCCGAGCTAGCTATCTCAGAGTGGATACAAGATGGCAAAATCCTAGGCAAAAATGACAAGGCAACCAATAAAATGTTTGGGATGTGAAGGAAATCATTTGTACAGAGATCACCCTCAAAAGGAAGGCAGAGTGAGGAATGTGCACAACATATAGGAGGCAACCACAATGCAAGACATCAATAGGTACATCCTAAGAATATATACTACCCTTGAAAATCGATAGGTGCATCATTTGTCACACATGATTGAGGTTGAAAGTAAGGTTACCAATAAACCTATGGTTATTTTAATTGATTCATGAGCAAGTCATACTTACATTGCCCCTGAATTGGTTGAAAGATTTCATTTGAAAATAAGTAAGAATTGGAAATCATGGTGGGTTATTGGCTACTAGAACTAAAAGGAAAATTAATGAGATTATCGAAGGTTTCCCATTAGATATGGATGATGTTGGCACTGTTGCATACTTAAATATTATACCACTTGGCTCATATGTTGTTCTTATATGAATGGGCTGGTTGGATGCACATCATGTTGTCCTAGATTGTCATAATAAGGCTTTCTCCTGTCTTGATGAGAAAAGAAAGTAAAGGATAGTGAAAGGCATTCACAGACCCATTTCTATAAGGGAGATTTCATCCTTGTAGTTGAATAGACACTTCAGGAAAGGGTGTTAGTTGTATGCAACTTGTGTGAAAGAACCAAGAAAGTGTATAAGCCCAAATATTGAGGTCTTTCCAGTGTCGTAGGATTATGTAGATGTATACCAGGTTTACCACCAAAAAGAGATATTGATTTCTCTATTAATTTGATGTCCGAAGATGCTCCAATATCTAAGACTCCATACAGAATGGGTGCACCCGAATTGAAAGCATTGCTAATGAAATTAGAATAATTGTTAAAGAAGGAGTATATATGCTCTCAAGTGTCTCTCCTTGGGGAGCACCGATACTCTTTGTGAAGAAGAAAGTTGGGACTTTTCACCTATGGATTGATTTTAAAGAGCCGAACAAGGCCATTGTAAGAAATAAATATCATTTACCAAGAATTGGTGATCTATTTGATCAGTTGAGAGGATAAATTATCTTTTTGAAAATAGATATGTGTTTGGGCTATCATCAAATAAAGATAAAGGATGAAGACATCAATAAGACAAATTTCAGAACTAGGTATGGGAACTATGAATTTGTAGTGGTGCCATTTGGACTGACAAATGCACCGACTACTTTCATGATCTTAATGAATAGAATATATATAAATTACTTGGAAAAGTTTGTAATTGTATTCCTAGATGACATTCTTATTTATTCAAAGTCAGAGGAAGAGCACGAAGAGCACTTGAGGTTAGTACTAAAGTACTGAGAGAGCATCAACTATATGCAAAGTTAAGTAATTGTTCCTTTTATTAGAGGGAGATTAATTACATTGGACACATCATCTTAGAGGAAGGGATAATGGTAGATCCATAGAAGATTGAATCTATTAAGGAATTACCTACACCTAAAAACATAGCCAAAGTAAGGTCATTAATGGGGTTTGTTGGATACTACAAAAGATTCATAAATGGATTTTCCAAGATTACTCATCCCATTACATATTTACAGAAGAATGGAATTAAATTTGAATGGACACTGAAGTGCGAAGAAAACTTCTGGTCGTTAAAAGGATTGCTAGCTAGTGCACCTATTCTTAATATTGTTTACCCAAATGAAGATTTTTTGGTACATACAAATGCTTGCAAAGAAGGACTAAGTGGAGTACTTAATTAGAATGGGCACATGATTTGTTATGAATCTAGGAATCTCAAGGAGCATGAAAATAACTATATCAAACATGATTTAGAACTCGTTGCAATAGTTCATGCACTAAATATGTGGAGACATTACTTGATGGGGAGAGAGTTCAAGTTAAGAACAAACCACGATGGTCTAAAATATTTATTTGAACAACTGACTTTAAATGTCAGGAAACCAGGATGGCTGGAATTTCTCGATGAATGTGACTTTGATATTAAACATATTAGAGTATTTGCAAATATGATTTGAGTAACACAATTCTTGAGGCTATTACCTCTGATGTGCATTATCTTCAAATCAAAGAAGGATTATAACACGAGAATGTACAACAAAAGTATAATGGTTATAAGTTGGAAAAGAACAAAATTCTTATGCATAAAAACATAGTTTATGTTCCTAATTCTTACGTTTCAAGGAAACTAGTTTTAAAAGAAACGGATAATTTCAATATGCTAGACATCTTGATCATCATAATATAATTGAAATGGTAAGACGAAAATGTTCTTATCTAGGAATGAAGAAGGATGTGGTTGATTATACAACTAGGTGCATTGAATGTCAAATAGTAAAGGCTGAGCACAAACATCCAATAGGTTTTCTAGAACCATGACCAATTCTATAGTGGAAATGGGAAGTGGCGATTGTTGATTTTGTCACCAAGTTTCCCAAGAGAACAAGGTAGCATGATTCAATAATGGTAGTGGTGAACAAATTAACTAAAGTTGCTCACTTTGTTCCAATTAAGTTAACTCATAAGGAAACTAATATAGTAGAGATTTACTTCAAGGAGATTGCCATGTTACATGGGATACCTAAGGAAATTATTTCAGATAGAGATCCAAAGTTTGCCTCAAACTTTTGGAAAGGATTATTAAAGGGTTTTGGTACAAATTTGAACTTTAGATGGGAAAAAAGAGAGAGTCAATCAAGTGATTGAAGATTGTTAAGAATGTATGTGATGGATAAGCCATCAAAGTGGTAGGATTACCCACATTTAGTAGAATTTCCCTATAATAATGGATATCAAGCTTCACTAAAGATGAGTCCATTCGAGCATTGTATGGCAGAAAGTGTATCACTCCAATTACTTGGGACAATCCCACAAACATAGTGGTACTCAAGTCGTAATTGCTCAAAGAAATGGAAGAGAAAATGGTCAAAATCAACTAGAATTTGAAGGCATCACAGGACATAAAAAAGAGTTATGCTAATAAATGTAGAATACCAAGGGAATTTAAAGTTGGAGAGCATGTGTTTTTGAAAGTGAAACCAAAGTAAATTGGCAACTAGATATTATGGTCATTTCAAGATCCTAGATATGATATGACCTATTGCATACATGCTTGGATTGCTTATTGAAATAAAAGTGCATAATGTGTTTCATGTGTCATTGTTGGAAAATTATGTGCATGACCCTAACCATGTCACTGATTGGACTTTGATTCAGGTGGAACCAAAAGGAGAATTCTAGGTATATCTAGTGTGTGTACCAGACATGAAGGTTGATGTACTCAAGAACAAAATCATAAGATAGGTAAAAATACAATGGACCCATTGTAGCCATTAAGAAGTAATGTGGCACATAGAGGACACAAGGTGGGAGACATATCCACATTTATTTTGAAATTTTTGATGTAAGAAAAATTAAAAAATTGTTGTAACTGTATATTATGGTGATGTGAGCTAAGGATGGTGCAAAATCTAGGGGGAGGGGAATGCAATACCCTAGTTTTGATCCCTCATTCAGTGTTGTGTATGCACATGAGGAATGGCTATAAGTTGAATGATGTAATTTGTAATCAAACATTGAAAGTTAATAAAATGTACATCATTGATTGTAGAAGAAAAGGACAAAATAAAGAGGGCTATGACTCCATGAGAGGGGAGAGACAAGGGGGCCTAGTAGGATAAGGAAAATACCTTAGAAAGGGAGCCAACCCAAAGTCTTGTGAAATTTGATTATGTCCCTAATTATTAGATAATTATGTTTAATTAACAATGGAGGGGATTAGTGCATGAAGGGATATGTGGCCCCTTCATGCTATGCAATTAAAAGCTTACCTTTACATGCAAGTGAATGGTTATTGAGAATTATTGTGGGGTTTGAATTTGGAGGTTCTATGGGAGAGGGAAGGTCAACACGACTGTTGTTTAATTACCAAAGAGAGAGTCAAACTCAGTAGAAATCAATAATTAACCCTGCGAACCATCCTTTGTTTGGGAAATTTTCTAGAGTGAACTATTTTGTGTAGATTAATTTTGATCTGTAAAAGATACAACCACAAATTTTTAGACAATTGAACTATACATAATTATAATGGTTGCAATTGAGGAAAATTTTCTACAACCGATAATCCCCCAAAATCTGAAGAGTGATATTTCTTGGGAAACTTGTGTTGGAGCCCTAGAGGAAAGTGCGATGGCACAAGGGACTGTTAAGTAGAGGATGGGATCTAATTCATTGGGTTTTGTAGGATAATGGGGAGGAGGGTTGTGGACTTGGAATTTCTATAGGTGATGGTTAGCATGGGAATTAGGCCCTGAGAAGAGAGATTAAAACCAACCATAGGAAGAGTGTGCCCCTTGTGGATTCATAGCCTCATCTCGAGGCGGGTCTTTGTTGCAGAGAGAACTGGTGCAATAGGGAGACCATGGTTGGGTGGAACATCCCTCTTCTGTAGCCAGTTGGTGAAAAATTACAAACATATAAGTGTTCTTAATTGCATCTGTGAATTATGTTGAATTTAATACTAAATTGTTATGGTTATGTCACAGTTGAATTAATTTCCAGATTGTTGTTCTAACTACCTGTATTAGCATGCAATTGTGATTTATGGGTTCATGAATACTTGAATTGTTGTGTAAATCTATTATGCCATTCCTTCTGATAGAAATTAGTTAATAATAGAACAATTAGTTCTATTCCTTAGTGAAATTGGTTCGAATTTGGGTGGTGTTGACGGGTCTAAAATCACCTTTTGTCAACAGCAGGGGTTACCTCGGTAAGAATTCTGAATTAGACCTCTCATTGTTTGGAATAGGGATCCAATTTGGATTCTGGCCCGATAGCCATTTCTGGTTTGGTTTTATCGGTTGCGGACCGGTCCATCGATGAGGGTGAATGATGGATGGTTATGCAAATGAAAGATGTAGATGGAGACTATGTAAATGCAAAAATATAATCTACTTCTAATCTATCCTATCCTAGATAGGAAAGAATTAACGTAAGTGAATGAGCTGTAATGAAACTAAACTCTGCTTAAGACCCCACTTAGATAACTGTCATGAAGGTGCAAAGTTATAAAGACATGCATGCGCATACATAACTAGAAAAGTCTAAATCATATCTATGCATACATCAACAACTCATGTACTCAAGGCATATAATATAAGAGAGAGTAACAAAATTGTAAGAGTAACATATATTGCATCAGAATAGTCCATAAGAAAACATGTCCTTACAACCCATGTGAACAACATATATTCCGATTGAAATAGTATGCGGCAAAACAATGACACATGTAAGTTATTCTCTCTATCAAAAGATGGTCCCGAGTGCTTCTCAACATTAACAATTTCAATGATATTACATCCAAGCTCTAAGGAGTGGGTTCTCAATTTTAGTTAACACTGTCTTCTCGAAATAGTTCAGAAATGTACAATGTTTGAAGAGCTAAAAGCCCTTTCTTTGGGTTCAATTCTAGAATTTATTGAAGTTCAATGTGACCCTTGGCCTTCCGCCTTCCTCTGTGACCTTTCGCCTACCAACATTTGTCCTTATTCCCTTTGTGATGATGTGGGAATAAATAAAGCAGTTACATTTTGAATTTGTCTTCTAGCACCGATGGGCTGTCATGGATTTTGGTTGTAGTGCACCTCATCCATCATAACGATTGGTTCATACATTGGTGAATCCGATCGTTATAACGTTTTGACTTTTTCCTCAATCGTTTGAGTTTGGTTTCCTTCGCCGCTCCCTACTGTTGTGACAATTGTTATAATTGTTAATGTTCTATCATTTTCGACTGTCGACCTCATGCGAGGATGCCGAGCACACCCTCCCCTCGACATGGGTACGTGTCATCATTCAACATACAATGGATAAGTGTCCTTATGTTAATTTATTTAAAACAAACATTTGAACCCATTAAATCGAAACAATAATTAATTTAAATATCATGTAAACTTCCTTGAATTCGATTCTTGGTTCCTCCGCTCTTGGTTGATATGTTGCATTCTCTTGGATTGCCAACAAGGTGCCACAACTATATCTTGAAAAATGTAGAAATTATATGAGGAATTTCTCAAATCACATAATTTTGAATTTATAGATCTTGAAAAGACCTTTCCATTGGTACCGAGAACATGTGAAATGGTTGTCCAAGTCAAAAGTTATGGACGGAATATGAACATCGGTCTGAGGTCCTATCCCTTTTCAGAGGAGTTAGTGAGAATTCCTCTGATTTGTATCAGATCTCATCTTGAGAATTTTTCCGGTTTGTCGGAAAAAGTCACGCGAATAAGTATAGCTCTTAGGCTCATCAGAAAGAACATTAGGCTCGTC